>JAUPFT010000014.1:46672425-46894925 GCA_036936625.1 Parnassius smintheus behrii
ACATTGTAGTTTTTAATTTGGTGAAAACGAGATGTTTATAGCGGCATCTATTGGTAGCCATAAGAATTTTCGTCTATATCCCATGATGTAAAAATCGTATGGCTGCACGCTAAATGAAAAGAGGTGATGAATGCTCTTATGCCATACGGAACTTGCACTCTCATGTTAAAATGACTTTTTTTTTCAAAAAGACTACCGTTATCAATAATCCTCCAGACTGAATTTCGGTCACGGCGTCCTACCTCAACGGATACTAGTCATCAGCGCAGGACTGAATTATAGTACCCGAGTGTATGCACAAGCACAGATGCACTCTCCATTCCCTCATTTTCATAGAACTATGGGACGGTATACGAAAATGACTGGAGAGAGGCAGAACCAACAGCTTTACGTGGTTTCCAAGGCACCGAAGGTGAGACACCGCCAACTTCCCGACTCCAGGGAGCTATTGAGAAATTCTTGACGGATTTCTTGGATTTTATTGCCTGATCCGGGACTCGTACCTGGGATCTCATGTTCAGCAGTCGCGTTTACAACCACTAGACCAACGAGGTAGTCAATGGCGTTATCGATACAACCTATTAAATATTTACAGCTGAATATAAGCCTTCCCTTCCCTTAAAGTCAAGTTAAAACGGCGAGTACAAAATATTAACAGTAAATAACACGAAGTTATTTGTCAGACATAACTTGAAATTACATAAACGTAACAATATTCACTAATTAACAAGGATCTGACTTATTAAGACAAGTCGTATAAATTTATTAACATTAATGAGGTCTTTCAAATTATATTTAGCATAATATCTTAACAAAATTATGTCCAAGCACGTATGTTGTATATAATATATCATATTTAAGAAATATAATTGTAACTGTATTTGAGGTTTCCTCAACGTTATGTGTACAAATAATATTTCTATGCACACGAAAGGAATTGGATATGGATTGTTTACTAACAACATTAATCCCTAAGCGTCATTTTTGTCGTTATTCTCGTAATACCCCCACCATTTCAGGATTATCATGTTAATGTTGTAAACCCATACTGCAACTATATTATAAATGTCGCACGAATGAGTCGGCTTGACCTGGGATGGACTACGCCCTCACAGAGTACCAGCATGAAATAGCAGCTTAATGCTGGTGAGTTTCCTATGGTGAAGATAGAGAACCGGAGACCCTGTTTTGAAAACTTTGGAAGAGGAAGAGGTTCAAGGAAAGATAAATAAGAAAGAAAGAAAGAAAACTTTTTTGACATCACAAAAAAACAGGATTTGTGGAAAGTGAAATTAGGTCCCTATTTCTGCTCACTGCTTCTGTATTAAATGACAGAAGGCTAAATAATATGTATATCAATTGCCTTTATATACATCAATATTTATGTAATTAATAAATGTTGATGTATATAAAAATATTGATCAGTGTGACTTATGCCTACAAATTGTATAACTATGAGAATGTAAATTCGAAGTAAACCCATTCGATTATTTTATATATACGTACGGTCTAAAGCAACATCTGTTGGAGAACACCATAGACATGACTGTCCTTAAACCACAGCTATATTAGACCTATCCTAAAGGTACTTTTCATATAATTATAGGCATCGATTAATAACAAATAACACTCAGGTCACTTGAACTTGAAGGCTAACCATAAATTAGACCAGGTAGTTCTATAATGATTTCTTATATTTATGCGAACACTACACATTGAAATAATACTAGTTTTTACGAAATTTATCGCGTATACGAGTACTTAACTTTTTAAATACCCTACGTTTCACACGCTTTACAGCACTCATGGTCACGGGCGGGACTGAGATGTTCAACGTCCAGATGTCATAGTTAACCGCGGTTACCATAGATTAAAATTTAACTTTTGTTCCGATCTACACAGTATGAAGTTATGGTATCTTGAAGTCTTGCAGTTGTAAGCTTGGGTTGGGATTTAATTTTATTTATTATAGGAATAGGATCCCAATCGTCAATCATCCCAATCATCCCAATGTCGCATCCGAAGCTGGAAGCTTCAGGAAGCGGATACTAGGGACAAATATCACACGAGGGTAGCCGAAAAGCTTGACACCATCGATGGCAGGAAAGAATGTGTGGAGAGAATATGGCAGAACCTTAGGGATGGAATGGTAAGTGCAGCGGAAGAAGTATGTGGTACGACAAAAAGAGGTAGTAGTAAAAGAAGAGATGCATGGTGGAATGACGAAGTGAAAGAAGCTGTAAAAAAGAAGAAAAAAGCATGGTTAGACTACTTAGCCTCTAGTAACGATGAGCATATGAGAGAGAAGATGAAAGAAAGATATAAGCTGCAGAAAGTTCATGCGAAAACATTGATTGAGGAAGTACGTGAAAGGTGTAGAATAGAAGCGGACGAGAGGTTGTCGCACAACTTTAGGGAAAACTCCAAACTCTTCTGGAAAGAGGTTGGAAGGTCCCGGAGTGGTGCGACAGCTTTAAGAATGAACAAAGTGCTTTCGAGAACCAATGACGTCCTCTCAGAAAAATCGGACGTCATGCAGCGATGGAGTGAATTTTATAGAGAATTGTATGCGTGTCATGATCTTAGTGAAGGATCCGGGGGTGACGCCGTGACTGGCACGCCAGACACGGACCTCGATGACACTGAGGTCATCAGCATGAAAGAGATTGAACGTGCGATTCGAAGTTTGAAATGTGGTAAGGCTGCGGGACTAGACAGAGTTACTGCTGAAATGGTCAAGTACGGTGGGCCTCACGTCTGGGACAGCTTTCATCTGCTGTGCAATTTGTGCTGGCGGACGGGAGATGTCCCGGATGATTGGCGATCCGCGGTCATTGTGCCTTTATATAAAGGTAAAGGTTCACATTTTGACTGCGGAAGCTATCGGGCGATCAGCTTGACCAGTTTAGCAAGTAAAGTTTATTCGAAGGTTTTGACACGCAGGATGCAAGAGAAATCGGAAAGATTCTTATGGGAGGCACAATGCGGATTTAGACCTGGAAGAGGATGCACGGATCAAATGTCTTCTCTCCGCATGATCACGGAGAAGCTTCTGAGTGTTAACCAGAGGATTTTCTGTGCTTTTGTGGATCTGGAGAAAGCATTTGATAAGGTTATAAGGAAGAAAATGTGGGAACTGTTGCCGGGATATGGTGTGGATGGTCGATTGTTAAGGGCTGTGCAGTCGCTCTACTATGACTGTAAAGCCTGTGTGCGGGTAGGGCATGACCTGTCACCCATGTTTAGCGTCCAAGCGGGCGTAAAACGTGTCATGTCTTCCTGGCTGTTCATACTGTATCTCGACAGCTGTTTACAGAAGCTGAAAGATAGCTGTTTGGGTGTGAAATTGGGTGACATAAAAGTTAATTGTCTGCTGTATGCTGATGATGCAGTGCTTATTGCACCATCAGAAGCAGAACTGCAGGCATTAGTCACGTGTATGAAAGAGGAATGTGAAATTAAAGGTCTCCGTTTGAATGCTAATAAAACTAAGGTTCTGGTATTTGAAAAGGACGAAGAGAGAACGAAATGTGAAATATGGGTAAATCAGGAATGTCTAGAACAGGTAAATGAAATTGTATACTTGGGGAGTGCTTTCAGCCGGGATGGAAGATGTGATTTAGATGTGGATAGGCGTGTCGCTGCCGGAAACAAAGTCAATGGTGTCCTGAATGCATTAATAAAAAGGCAAGGCGTGGTGAAGAGTGCACGCCTTGCAATACATAACGCAGTGTTGGTACCGACTTTGTTATATGGCAGCGAAACCTGGGTATGCCAGAAGAAGCATAAAAGCAAGTTGAATGCAGTGGAGATGCGATCTCTTCGTAAAATGTGTGGCGTTACCATAGCCGACCGAAAGCGAAACGAAGAGATTCGCAATATGGCAGGATTGAAAGATGACCTTATCACAAAAATTGATAGGGGCGTACTCCAATGGTTTGGACACGTTGAACGAATGAGTGAAGACCGAATGGTGAAGAAAATATATAGAGCGAAAGTAAATATTAAAAGGTGTCGAGGTAGACCGAGACTAACTTTCGAAGACCATGTGAGCAAATTGCTCGAAGAGGGGAGGGTCAAGAGTACTCGGATACCTAGACGTGCATGTATGAAGAAGTTAATGAACCTGAAAGAAGCGAAAGAGGTATGTAAGGATCGTGACACTTGGCGATCTGTTCTCTCTGGCTACCCCGTTAGGGATTGTGCGTGACGATAAGTAAGTAAGTAAGTAAGGATCCCAAGCAGATGGTAGCAACCACCCATCTTCTCTATTGAAATTAGGATGTTTTTTGATTTCAATAGCCTCGCGAATCATCCTTGGAAGAAATCGGTGTTCTTTAGCGAGGATTTGTGGTCTATCAAATCTGATGTAGTGACGGGGGCGATCCTTTTCGTGTTCACAGACTGCAGACTTCCCGGAGCGTCGATTCTTCACATCAGCTATATTTTCTTTGACGCGGGTTTTAAGTGATCTTTTAGTTTGTCCTATGTAGGAGAGACTACATTCACAATCAAGCTTGTACACTCCTGCATCTTGCAGAGGGACATTACACTTGACTGATGGTAAAAACTTACCAATCTTCTTCAGCGGCTTGAAGTATGCTTTGATGGAAGCGCGCTTCAAGATGTAGGCAATCTTGTCAGTGACTCCTCTAACATATGGCAGTACAGCAGGTACACGCTCGACTGTGGCCGGCTTCACTCGTTCACTGTGACGTAGGCGCGGGACTCGAAGCTTGTTGTCATGCAAAACTTGCTTGACATGGTGGAGCTCGGCAGCCAGGTGTTTACTGTCACAGATCCCTCGTGCTCTCTGAAACAAAGATTTACCCACGGTTGCTAACTGTGAAGGATGGTGGTGAGAATCACCGTTTAAATATCTATCTGTATGGGACTTTTTTCTATACACAGTATGGCTCAAGGTGTTATCAGGATTCCGAATTACTAACACATCTAGAAAAGCTAAGGAATCGTTTGCCTCTAACTCCATTGTGAACTGAATTTTAGAATTTATAGAGTTAAGATGGTCTAAAAATGCAGTTACTTTATCTAAAGGTAGAATTGCGAAAGTGTCGTCTACGTACCGCTTATAGAATCTTGGATTTATGGGAGAAGTAAGCTGGGCCTTCTCCTCAAAGTCTTCCACGAATATGTCGGCGACATTGGGAAATACAGGTGAGCCCATTGCCACACCATCTACTTGCTTGTAGAATTCCTCCTTCCGCAATAGGTAGCAAGATGTAAGGCAGTGTCTGAGTAATACTGCATATTCTACGGACATGTTGTTATCTTCCAGCCTTCTAGTTACAATTATCATAAGATAAGGGAAACGCCACGGTAGTCATGGATACGTCAGAATATAATTCTAAAATACAAGAACTTTTGTCGGATGTAAGTACTTATAAAAAGGTTAAAAGCGACCCAACAAATAGCACACTAAAAACAACTCAGGACCTCATAAAGAAAGACTGGAACAAATTAAATCTGGACGTAAAATGGATAATACCTACGTGCGCCAAATCACCAAAATTTTATGGGTTACCAAAAATACACAAGCCCAATGCTCTATTACGTCCCATAGTGAGCCAAATCGATTCACCAACTTACAGATTGGCTCAACACTTAGCGAAAATACTCTCACCGCTCAGGGGACATACAAGAGCACACATAAAGGATTCCTACCATTTTGTCAGTGAGATTAAAGACCTACATCTGGCAGACAATGAAAATATGGTCAGATTTGATGTGCAGTCATTGTTTACATGCTTACCTGTTGAAGACTGCACCTGAATTGTAACTATAAGGCTGGAAGATAACAACGTGCCCGTAGAATATGCAGTATTACTCAGACACTGCCTTACATCTGGCTACCTATTGTGGAAGGAATTCTACAAGCAAGTAGATGGTCTGGCGATGGGCTCACCTGTATCTCCCATTGTCGCCGACATATTCATGGAAGACTTTGAGGAGAAAGCCCTGCTTACTTCTCCCATAAACCCGAGATTCTACAAGTAGTACGTAGACGACACTTTCACAATGAGAGAGAGAGAGAGAGAGAGAGAGAGAGAAGAGGCAAACGATTCCTTAGCTTTTCTAGATGTGTTAGTAATTCGGAATCCTGATAATACCTTGAGCCATACTGTGTATAGAAAAAAGACCCATACAGATAGATATTTAAACGGTGATTCTCACCACCATCCTTCACAGTTAGCTACCGTGGGTAAATATTTGTTTCAGAGAGCACGAGGGATCTGTGACAGTAAACACCTGGCTGCCGAGCTCCACCATGTCAAGCAAGTTTTGCATGACAACAAGCTTCGGGTCCCGCGCCTACGTCACAGTGAACGAGTGAAGCCAGCCACAGTCGAGCGTGTACCTGCTCTACTGCCATATGTTAGAGGAGTCACTGACAAGATTGGCTACATCTTGAAGCGCGCTTCCATCAAAACATACTTCAAGCCGCTGAAGAAAATTGGTCAGTTTTTACCATCAGTCAAGTGTAATGTCCCTCTGCAAGATGCAGGAGTGTACAAGCTTGATTGTGAATGTGGTCTCTCCTACATAGGACAAACTAAAAGATGTGAAGAATCGAGGCTCCGGGAAGTCTGCAGTCTGTGAACAGGTACAGGATCACCCCCGTCACTACATCAGATTTGATAGACCACAAATCCTCGCTAAAGAACACTGATTCCTTCCAAGGATGATTCGCGAGGCTATAGAAATCAAAAAACATCCTAATTTCAACAGAGAAGAAGGCTGAGTGCTACCATCTGCTTGGGATCCTATAACAAAATAAAATGAAATCCCAACCCAAGCATACAACTGCAAGACTTCAAGATACCATAAGTTCATACTGTGTAGATCGGAACAAAAGTTAAATTTTAATCTATGGTAACCGCGGTTAACTATGACATTTGGACGTTGAACATATCAGTCCCGCCCGTGACCATGAGTGCTGTAAAGCGTTCGAAACGTTCGGTATTTAAAAAGTTAAATGTACGCGATAAATTCTGTCAAAACTAGTATTATTCCAGGTAGTTCTGTTCCCAGATGCGGACGGGCAAGTCAGTGATACAAAAGCATGAACGTGGTAGAGTCATATTGCAACTATATTATAATTGTTCGGCTTGACCGGGGTAGGTTTTTTTTTTTTTTTTTTTTTTATAGAAGAGGGGGCAAACGAGCATGCGGCTCACCTGATGTTAAGTGACTACCGCCGCCCATGATCAACCGCAACACCAGGAGAATTGCGGGTGCGTTGCCGGCCCTTTAGAAAGGAGTAAGCTCTTTTCTTGAAGGTCCCCAGGTCGTATCGGTCCGGAAAAATCGCCGGTGATAAACTATTCCACAGAGAGGTTGTACGTGGAAGAAAACTCCTTGTGAAACGTACAGTGGTGGACCGCCAATCATCCAGATGGTGTGGATGGTATCGGGACGTTTGCCGTGTAGTGCGTTCACGAAATTTGGCGGCTGGGATTAATCCGAACAATTCCTCAGAGCACTCCCCGTGATAGATGCGATAAAATACGCAAAGAGATGCAACATCTCTTCGCAACGCCAGTGAATCAAGCCGATCGGAAAGCACTCGGTCGTCGACGATTCGAGCCGCTCTGCGCTGGATGCGGTCAAGTGGAAGGAGCTGGTACTGGGGAGCCCCAGCCCAGAGATGGGAACAGTATTCCATGTGCGGCCGAACCTGCGCCTTGTAAAGTTGCAGGCGGTGTGCCGGCATGAAATACTGTCCCGCTCTGCTGAGCACGCCAAGCTTTTTAGAGGCCAATTTGGCCTTCCCTTCCAAGTGACCACGAAACTGCACGTCACTCGATATGTCGACGCCGATGATTCCGATACTGACTGAGGCAACAAGGGGAGTGCCTTGAAACTGAGGGGATACGACAAAGGGGTTCTTTTTAGCGGTTATCGCGCAAACTTGTGTCTTCTGGGGGTTAAACTGGACTAGATTTAGTCGTCCCCAATCCGAGACTCTGTTCAGCAAAGACTCGACTTCAGACACAAGTTTGTCCCGGCACTCGGAGACGTTTTCCCGAGAAATATTGGCTCGGCCGGTGTAAAGAGCATCACCAGTGCTGTCATCTGCATAGCAATGAATGTTACAGGTATGCAACATATCATTGATATGCAGAAGAAACAGCGTTGGCGATAGCACGCAGCCCTGTGGAACACCAGCATTAATAGGCTTGCAATCGGAGCTTGCACCGTCTACAACGACCTTGATGCTCCGATCTGCAAGAAAGCTGGTGATCCAATCGCACAATTTCTCGGGAAGCCCATAGGAAGGGAGCTTCGAAAGAAGCGCTTTGTGCCAAACCCGATCGAAGGCCTTCGCAATGTCCAAACTAACGGCCAATGCCTCCCCCTTGAACTCTACTGCCTCCGCCCATCTGTGAGTGAGGTAGACCATAAAATCACCAGCTGACCGACCACGGCGAAAACCGTATTGGCGGTCACTAATCAGCTGGTGATCCTCAAGGTACCTCATGAGCTGGCAGTTTACAATGGACTCCATTGTTTTGGAGAACAAGGAGGTGATGGCGATTGGCCGGTAGTTGGACGGGTCTGAGCGGTCGCCTTTTTTAGTGATCGGGTGGACGAAAGCCGTCTTCCATGATTTTGGGACTACGCCTAGGGAGTAGGAGTACCGGAAAAGACGCGTTAAAACCGGTGCCAACTCTGGAGCACACGTCCTCAGCACAATTGGGGGGATTCCGTCGGGCCCACTCGACTTGTGGATGTCCAGGGAGAGGAGTGCTTTGCGAACCGAGCGCTGTGTGAACTGCACTTCCGGCATGGAGCACTCACACCGCGGGATGGTCGGCGGCGTACTCCCCCCGTCATCGAGAGTCGAGTTAGACGCAAAGTAGGAGCCTAGAAGATCGGCTTTCTCCTTTGCAGTATGGGCCAGTGAGTCGTCCTCCCTGTGCAGAGATGGAAGAGATGGCTGACAGAAATTCCCCTGGACAGCCTTGGCGAGAGACCAGAATGCACGGGTTCCAGAAGGAAGGCGAACTAATTTCTCGCCAATTCTGCCTATGTGCTCTGACTTTGCCTTGGCAATGACTCTTTTGAAGGACCTAGAGGCGGAATTATACTTCTTTTTTAGAGCGCTGGTGTTTACATCCCGGGACGCTGATACATCAACCCAGGCTTGGTAGCACTCCTGCTTATAGCATGATGCTATTTTACAGGAGCGACCAAACCATGGCTGAGATTTGCCTCCAATGGGCACCACAGAGGAAGGAATAAGAAGTTCCATACCCTGAAGTACCACATCAGCGACAGAATCCACAACAACGTTGGGATCGTCTGGCGAGAAGCAAACCCGCCCCCAAGGGAAGGATGCAAAGAAAGACCTCATCCCATCCCAATTGGCTGACCTATAGTGCCAAACACGGCGGCAGCCTGCAGAATGCAACTGCGATTTCAGCGTGAGTGGCACCACACTCCGGACCAGACAGTGGTCCGAGAAGCCTAAAGAGGCGTCGACGGAAATCTGATATCCGTCCGGGTGAGAAGTCAGCAGAAGATCCAACAGGGAAGGTGCATGTTCCTCCACATCTGGAATCCGCGTAGGCGAAGTAACCAGTTGTGTCAGACCATATGCCAAGGCAAAATCATGAACAAATCTCCCCGCATGATCGGTTAAACATGAACCGATGGGCGTTAAAGTCGCCGAGGATCACGATCTCTGCGGAGGGGATCTGCTGTAGCAACGAATCTGCAGCCATTTGGACGTGGTCGAAGAGTCGGTCTGTTTCGGCGTTACCGCTATGGGACCTATAGAGGCACCCGTAGACGCGCGGATGGTCGTCGCTGTCTACGCGTAGCCAAAGGATGGACAGGTCCGAACCTTCAAGTCTGCCGAGGCGTCGAGAACAGATGTCCTCTCTGACGTAAACGCAAACTCCAGCCCGAGGCACAAAGGAGTGTTCCAGTTTGTACCCCGGGTAGGAGAGATACGAGACATCAGCCGGAGAGGACACCTGCGTCTCGGTCAGAAAGAGCAGAGCCGGCCTCGCCGTCTCGAGATGGTAGTGGACGGCGTTTAGGGTAGAGTGAAGTCCCCTGATATTGCAGAAATTCACGGACAGCGTGGCAGGGGTCGCCTTGGTCTTGTTGCTCCGTTTGCCCCGAGCAGTTATAGTCTTGAGCGGAATTTCGCCCCCCCCCCAGAATACGCGGGGCAGCCTGAGCACCCACGCTCAGAAGTGGAGAAACATGGTCGTGGATGCTCAGCGAGGGATTCTCCAGGGGTGCTGGTACCCTCCTGGGGTAGTCTATCTTTATTTAATTCCGCTACCATGTTGATGGGGGGGGGGGGGATTTGGGCCTCCGGCCACCTGCACTCACCAGACGAAACGCGGAAGCAGAACTTCCACTTCACGCCGGTATTCTTTGAGGTCGTGGTACCACCCCGGTTTGAGCCGGCCCATACGTGCAACAGCAAAGCTGCCGCATGGCTCTACCACTGTCATCACTCTACCAATGTCATAGGTCCACGCTCTTACAGAATGTCAGCGTAAAATAGCAGCTCAATGTTGTGTTTTGTATGACCGGATGAACCGGAGACCATTTCTCGGAATTTCATCTTATTCCTCAGGGTTGACAATGGATCTGCATTTATATATATATATATATATATATATATATATATATATATATATATATATATATATATATATATATATATATATATATATATATATATATATATTCCGTTTAGCGGAGAGATATTTGTATTTTAAATTGGCTCAATGCAATTTAAACTCTAAGAACAACGTAACCTAGAAAATCGATAGCGTGACCACGATGCGTAGAAAAGTGTGCATATTATGTACACAACTTTTTGAATCGCTTTATCTTAGAAATGGTGATTCTTAAGAAAAAGTGTAAGGACATTTTGTTATAAAACAAATTGCACGACCTACTATTATTGTCAGACTTGTTTTTATGACAAAACTTACCGTTTAGTTGAAAAATGTAAAAACCACATATTTATAAACTTTGACCTTGAATCATTTCTTTGGCAGATGTGTGGCCGATGAGGAATTTTTAAATTTCATTTATAATGGTGTTTCTAACATTCATACCAATTTTTAGCTCTGTACGAATCATTGTAACCTTTTCCATATTCTTTGAGCTAACTTGACCGGAATATAACTTTACTTAGGAGATATGCGCTGGCGGAAATTTTACATTACGGGAGTAACCCGGATTCGACTTTCTTCGGAACTAATTTACGTGGTCGAGGTCGAATCCTGATTTTAGGTAATCATTTTCTCGGTAGAAGAGGGTTAAATATCGTGAGGAAATCTGTATGTCTGAGGAAGAAAACTTAACTAGGATATGCAAAGTCCAACAAACGCGCACTGGGGCAGAGCGACGGGGCTTATGCCTCATAACTTCCAGCCAGCTCCCGTTTCATGTTTTAGAGGATTTGATAAGATTAAATAAAGGACATTGGATGAAAACAAAGGATATCATATTGTTTTCAATAAAATGCTGTTTTAGTATCTGTGGCAACATTTATTAATATAAGAAATAATTAATATAAAAAAGTGATTTTTTAATTTTTTTTCACCTCAACTAGCAGAGGCAATGTCTACTAGCGATATTGTCCTCGAAAAAATTCAAGTTAGGGACAGGATTATTTTTTGGCTCTGAAATAGAGACAGTCTTTTAAAATAAATGACGTCTGGCAGCATTATCCACAACATAAATATGACTAGCATAAATGATGCCTAAGTAGGGCATTGTTTGGGCGTTTTTTTGATATCCTAAGGGCCGCAGGTTAGATGTTAGTAAGACACCTGAAACTGACTTTAAACAAAGAAAGACACAATGCCTTTCTTTGTTTAAAGTCATATTCAGGTGTCGATGAGATGTAGAAGATACTAACCATTAGGTGTGCTCTTACCACGTATCATCATCAAAACAGCCCATCATAAGTCCACTGCTAAACCTCCCCCAAGAAATACCACAAAGCTCGGTCCCGTGCCACCAATACTTACACCCACCGTGGGGGGTCGCTCTACACTTCATTTAAGCGCACGAGGCTGCAACTTGGGACCATCAGTCCAGTCTCCATCGAATGTAAGTTCTTCGAGTTAGGTTTCATTGTCACTACAGCTCACTTATCTGTTGCTACGTCGGTTACTCTTGGTTAATGCGGGTATATTTTTACTCTAAAATGTTTCTTAATCTAATATAAAAAATAAGTCACATATTATGAAACTTTATTTCTCCTAGCAAATAGGAAGGGATACGTATTTTCTTTTAGTTTCTTATTCAATATCGTTGCCTAAAACAGATCCACGACGATGCGTCCAGTTTTCGCAGAATAATAATTCAGGAGATGCCTTTGATGCCGCGTTCAGACTTATGCAACATAACATGAAACGTAACATGAAATTAAAGAATTTGCCACATTATTGCAATGTATCAAGTAATGCGCGCGCGAATTGTGCGTTTCATGTGCACGCTACGAGCAGTTAAAGTTGCAATGCGATCCGTGTCCGTGATTTGTCGGCTTTACGAACAAACACGTGTGTTCAGATTCAGAGCGCCAGTGCGGATAGGTTGTGTTGAGACGCACGCGAACATGAACCAAATATTACTTGATATTTAAACACATATTATGCGTTTTACAGATATTTTAACTGTTTAAATATAACTTGTAAAAACATATTATATTCAAACATATGCTTATATATACAATACCGTTACAGCCTATTAAAGTCCAATGTTGAATATAGGCCTCCCCCATAGATTCTCATAGAGGGATATTTGCCATAGTTCCCGTGCTTGGGAAGCGAGTAAGCAATCACAGTATTTTTTTATACTAAGTCATTATTAGGGAGTCATTACTGCCCATCTCCTGCTTAGTTTCCCTCTGCTGCCTCTTACGAAACCTACGGGACAATATGCGTTAGTAAATATTGAATATATACAGAACTACATCGCACTATATATATACAATATGAGAACGTAATAGTCCCTATAAAAAACTATGATTAAAAATTTTACTTTTTTTATAGAAGAGGGGGCAAACGAGCATGCGGCTCACCTGATGTTAAGTGACTACCGCCACCCATGATCAACCGCAACACCAGGGGAATTGCAGGTGCGTTGCCGGCCCTTTAGAAAGGAGTAAGCTCTTTTCTTGAAGGTCGGCGGTGCCAGTGGTAAACTATTCCACAGAGAGGTTGTACGCGGAAGAAAACTCCTTTTGAAATGTACAGTGGTGTACCGCCAAGCATCCAGATGGTGTTGGTGGTATCGGTACGTATGCCACGTAGTGCGTTCACGAAATTTGGCGGCTGGGAATAATCTGAACAATTCCTCAGAGCACTCTCCATGGTATATGCGAAAGAAAATTCAAAAAGATGCAACACCTCTTCGCAGCGCCAGTGAATCGAGCCGATCGGAAAGCACTCGGTCGTCGACGATTCGAGCCGCTCTACGCTGGATGCGATCAAGTGGAAGGAGCTGGTACTGGGGAGCCCCAGCCCAGAGATGGGAACAGTATTCCATGTGTGGCCGAACCTGCGCCTTCTAAAGTTGCAGGTGGTGTGCCGGTATGAAGTACTGTCCCGCTCTGCTGAGCACGCCAAGCTTTTTAGAGGCCAATTTGGCCTTCTCTTCCAAGTGACCACGAAACTACACGTCACTCGATCGACTCGGTCGACGCCGAGGATTCCGATACTGGCTGAGGCAATAGGGGGAGTGCCTTGAACTTATGGAGATGGTCAAAGGGGTTCTTTTTCGCGGTTAACGAGCAAACTTGTGTTTTCTGGGGGTTAAACTGGGCTAGATTTAGTCGCCCCCAATCCGAGACTCTGTTCAGCAAAGACTCGACTTCAGACACAAGTTTGTCCCGGCACTCGGAGACGTTTTCCCGAGAAATATTGGCTCGGCCGTTGTAAAGAGCATCACCAGTGCTGCCATCTGCATAGCAATGAATGTTACGGGTTCGCAATATAGCATTGATATGCAGAAGAAACAGCGTTGGCGATAGCCTTGTGGAACACCAGCATTAATAGCCTTGCAATCGGAGCTTGCACCGTCTACAACGACCTTGATGCTCCGATCTGCAAGAAAGCTGGTGATCCAATCGCACAATTTCTCGGGAAGCCCATAGAAAGGGAGCTTCGAAAGAAGTGCTTTGTGCCAAACCCGAACAAAGGCATTCGCAATGTCCAAACTAACGGCCAATGCCTCGCCCTTGGACTCTACTGCCTCCGCCCATCTGTGAGTTAGGTAGACCAGAAGATCACCAGCTGACCGACCACGGCGAAAAAGTGATCCTCAAGGTACCTCATGAGCTGGCAGCTTACAATGGACTCCATTGTTTTGGAGAACAAGGAGGTGATGGCGATAGGCCGGTAGTTGGACGGGTCTGAGCGGTCGCCTTTTTTAGGGATCGGGTGGACGAAAGCCGTCTTCCATGATTTTGGGACTACGCCTAGGGAGTAGAAGTACCCGAAAAGTCGCGTCAAAACCGGTGCCAACTCTGGAGCACACGTCCTCAGCACAATTGCGGGGATTCCGTCAGGCGCACTCGACTTGTGGATGTCCAGGGAGAGGAGTGCTTTGCGATCCGAGCGCTGTGTGAATTGCACCGGCATGAAGCACTCACACGGCGGGATGGTCGGCGGCGTACTCCCCTCGTCATTGAAAGTCGAGTTGGACGCAAAGAAAGAGCCTAGAAGATCGGCTTTCTCCTTTGCGGTATGGGCCAGTGAGTCGTCTTCCCTGTGCAGAGATGGAAGAGATGGCTGACAGAAATTCCCTTGGACATCCTTGGCGAGAGACCAGAATGCACGGGTTCCAGAAGGAAGGCGAACTAGTTTCTAGCCAATTCTGCCTATGTGCTCTGCCTTTGCCTTGGCAATGACTCTTTTGAAGGACCTGGAGGCGGAATTACACTTCTTTTTTTGAGTGCTGGTGTTTACATCCCGGGACGCTGATGCGTCAGCCCAGGCTTGGTAGCACTCCTGCTTATAGCATGATACTATTTTACAGGAGCGACCAAACCATGGCTGAGATTTGCCTCCAATGGGCACCACAGAGGAAGGAATAAAAAGTTCCATACCCTGAAGTACCACATCAGCGACAGAATCCACAACAACGTTGGGATCGTCTGGCGAGAAGCAAACCCGCCCCCAAGGGAAGGATGCAAAGAAAGACCTCATCCCATCCCAATTGGCTGACCTATAGTGCCAAACACGGCGGCAGCCTGCAGAATGCAACTGCGATTTCAGCGTGAGTGGCACCACACTCCGGACCAGACAGTGGTCCGAGAAGCCTAAAGAGGCGTCGACGGAAATCTGATATCCGTCCGGGTGAGAAGTCAGCAGAAGATCCAACAGGGAAGGTGCATGTTCCTCCACATCTGGAATCCGCGTAGGCGAAGTAACCAGTTGTGTCAGACCATATGCCAAGGCAAAATCATGAACAAATCTCCCCGCATGATCGGTTAAACATGAACCGATGGGCGTTAAAGTCGCCGAGGATCACGATCTCTGCGGAGGGGATCTGCTGTAGCAACGAATCTGCAGCCATTTGGACGTGGTCGAAGAGTCGGTCTGTTTCGGCGTTACCGCTATGGGACCTATAGAGGCACCCGTAGACGCGCGGATGGTCGTCGCTGTCTACGCGTAGCCAAAGGATGGACAGGTCCGAACCTTCAAGTCTGCCGAGGCGTCAAGAACAGATGTCCTCTCTGACTTAAACGCAAACTCCAGTCCGAGGCACAAAGGAGTGTTCCAGTTTATACCCGGGTAGGAGAGATACGAGACATCTGTCGGAGAGGACACCTGCATCTCGGTCAGAAATAGCAGAGCCGGCCTCGCCGTCTCGAGATGGTAGTAGACGGCGTTTATGTTAGAGTGAAGTCCCCTGATATTGCAGAAATTCACGGACAGCGTGGTAGGGTCGCCTTGGTCTTGTTGCTCCGTTTGCCCCGAGGAGTTGTAGTCTTGAGCGGAATTTTGTCCCCCCCCCCCAGAAACGCGGGGCAGCCTGAGCACCCACGCTCAGAAGTGGAGAAACATGGTCATGGATGCTCAGCGAGAGATTCTCCAGGTGTGCTGGTACCCTCCTGGGGTAGTCTATCATCATTTAATTCCGCTACCATGTTGATGGGTGGGGGGGGGGGATTTTGGCCTCCGGCCACCTGTACTCACCAGACGAAACGTGGAAGCAGAGCTTCCCCTTCACGCCGGTATTCTGCGAGGTCGTGGTACCACCCCGGTTTGAGCCGGCCCATACGTGCAACAGCAAAGCTGCCGCGTGGCTCTACCACATTTAACTTTATTTTGTTTTATTAATAAGGCACACAAACAGATTGAAGACAATACAAAACACATTTACAGTAACAAAAATATTATATAATATTATTAATTTATAATTCAACAAAGTGCGCACAGCAAAACAAAATATGACAACAAGTATTAAAGAAAAAACTAATAATACATAGTAGAGTAACAATTAGAAAAAGAACTTATTTAATATCTGCGAAATTTACATATTGTTACGAGCTTGAGGTTCGTGACAATATAAATTGCCGATAGAATTACCTAAATTAACACTTTAATTCACTTTACACTAATTAAAGTTAAAAACACTAATAATTAATCACACTGATTCACTTTTTCCGCTTTGAAGCTTCGCTTGTCTCGCCAACTTCAATACTTCCTCGATCGCATCTTGCAGCGCCTATTTATATAAATTAGCAGCGAAATATCCAGAATATTCAAGTAAACACGCGCAAGGCACCGAGAGTTCGTGTGTCGACTTCAAGAAGTTTAGTTCTTCGGTTCGAGACTAGATGGCGCTAGTGCCGTCGACTTGAGCGCATAACACTGCCCTCTCCTAAAACATGCTCGTCCCGAGCATTATCGGCTCCATAATAACGCGCCAGGCGATCCACATGGACGATCTTAGGAGTCCCTCTTGCGCTTTTTTGTATCCGGTAGGTTACATCGTTGATCTTGGTCACAATCCGGTACGGGCCGTCCCATTTAGCTTGAAGCTTAGGAGATTTCCCTTTGCTGCGGACTGGATTGTGTAACCACACAAGTGAACCTTCGTCGAACCCTTTGTTGTTCATCTTGCGGTCGTACTGGGTTTTCATCTTTTCAGACATTTGCTGGCCCGATTGTCTGACGTGCTCATAAACGTCATTCATTTTGTTCCGCAAGTCATTTGCATAATCGGTTATACTGCGTGGAGCATCAGTTGGTATACCGGTGATCAGGTCCGCAGGCAGCCGTAATTCTCTCCCAAAGTTTGCGAAAGCTGGTGTCACTGATGTACTTTCGTGAACTGCGCTTCGATATGACAACAAAAACGGTTGTATGTGCTTGTCCCAATCTCGTTGCCGATTGTCTACAACTTTTGCTCGGTACCTCTCCAATGTCTGATTAAATCGTTCTACCATTCCATCAGATTGCGGGTGATAAGAAGTCGTTCTTGTTTTATGAGTACCCATAACTCGGCAAGTTTCCTGGAATATTTGAGACTCAAAATTCCTTCCTTGATCGCTGTGAATCTCTAAAGGTACTCCAAAACGACAGAAGATTTCATGAACTAGTTTATCTGCAACTGTTGAAGTTTCTTGATTTGGAATGGCAAGGACTTCTGGCCGCTTAGTGAAGTAATCCATCACAACCATGAAATACTTGTTACCGCTTTCATTCTCCGGAAACGGCCCCGCCACGTCAATGGCTATTCTCTCCCATGGTGCACCAACATTGTACAACTTCAATGCACCTCTACTACGAGTCTGAGGTCCCTTTACAGCCGCACAACTTGTACATTTGCGACACCAGTCCTCGATATCGTTTCGACAGTGGACCCAGTAAAACCATTCTCGGATCTTCAGTAGAGTTCGTTTAACTCCCAGATGGCCTTTTGAATAATCATTATGGTACAGCTGTAGAACATCCAGTACTTTAGCTTTAGGGACAACCATTTGTAAATGACAGCTGTCTCCCCGAACATTTTCCCATTTACGGCACAGAACTCCATCCTGAAGCAGCAAGCTGTCCCACTGGGCCCAATAGCTTTTAGTGGTCGAACTCATCGCTGAGACGTCGCTCCACTTGGGCTTGAGAGCACTGGCCTTCATCCATTCCAGGATCGGCTTGATGTCCGGATCTCCCTGCTGTGCACGTTGTAAGCTGTCCTTCCACTCGTTGCTGAGGTGGTCTGCCCTGAGCATCCTCACGGATACCACTTACTTACTCTCTTGCCTAGTACAATGTTTGCAATCTTCAGGACAAGGTCTTCTTGACAATACATCTGCGTTGCCATGAGATTTCCCGCTGCGATGTTCGATCTCAAAGTCGTATTCCTGCAGTAGTTCAATCCACCTCGCAACTTGTCCTTCTGGATTTTTAAACTGCAATAGCCATTTTAGTGCAGCATGGTCAGTTCGTAAGTGAAATTTTTGCCCCAGAAGATATTTGCTAAAATGCTGCAACGACTTTACCACAGCTAGCAATTCGCGTCTTGTGACACAATAGTTCCTTTCCGGTTTTGACAACGATTTGCTGAAGTACGCTATCACGACCTCCTGGTCACCATTACGTTGAGACAACACACCGCCAAGTCCTATATCACTTGCGTCTGTGTCAACTATAAATTCTTTGTTTGCATCAGGGTATCCCAAAATAGGTGTTTTGCACAGACGGTCCTTGAGCTCCTGGAATGCGATATTACAACTTTCATCCCAGCAGAAATGTCGCTTCTCCTCGGTTAGCTTATGCAGAGGTTTGGCCATATCTGCAAAGTTCTTCACAAATCGCCGGTAATAGGAGCACAAACCCAAAAATGCTCTAACCTGCGCCTTGTCTTTTGGAACCGGCCAATCCTTTACAGCTGCGATTTTCTCTGGATCCGTGCGGATACCTTCTTTCGACACTACATACCCCAAAAAGTTGACTTGCCGTTTGAATAGTGAACATTTCTTCGGACTCAACTTGAGGTTGGCACTCTTAATCTTCATGAGCACGCGTTCCAGGTTTTGAAGGTGTTCCTCAAACGTACGGCCCACGATGATGATGTCATCCAAGTAGACCATACAGGCATCGCCAATTAGCCCAGTAAGTACAAGCTCCATCAGCCTTTCAAACGTTGCTGGAGCATTGCACAACCCAAACGGCATTACTTTGAATTGCCACAGACCCTTTCCCGTCGAGAACGCAGTTTTATCCCTGTCCTTAGGGTCAATTTCAACTTGCCAGTAGCCACTTTTTAGATCCAGCGTGCTAAACCATTTTACTCCTGTAAGCATGTCCAGCGTGTCATCAATTCCTGGCAAGGGATAGCTGTCTTTCTTTGTAACGTCGTTCAGACGGCGGTAATCAACACAGAACCGCATGCTGCCATCCTTCTTCTTTACCAGCACCACGGGTGAACACCATGGACTAGATGAAGGTTCAATAACACCATCCTTCACCATTCCCTCAATCATGGTTTCCACTTCCTTTTCACGTGCTACCGGCAATCTTCTTGGCCGCTGATGGATAGGCAATTCCTCTCCTGTGTTTATTTTGTGTTGAACTAAGCCAGTCTTTACTATGTCAGCATCGTTTGACGAGAATACATCGGCGTACTTGAGTAACAACTTCTTCGCCTTGACCAATTCGTTCGGGGGGAGAACACTGCGACAGTCTTCCAAAAGTGTGGTCACTCTCGTTTCTGAATCCTTGCTGGGGGTCCCACTCGATATATATTGGCACCGACGTAACCAATCCACTTCCTCACAAGTACCAACCAGTGTGCCTTTTTCTATAATCTGTTCCCGGTCACAAAGGTTCAGCACACGTACTCTTGAGATGTCAGTGGTTCTGACCAAGGTTCGAGCTACTTTCCATGGAAGGTCATTGTTTACCCTTTACACAAGTACACAACGGTGAGCTTGCCCAGCGTTTCGGGGAAGACTAACCGGAACAATCGTTTCCGATCTCGGCGGAAGAACAATCTTCTTAATGCTGTACACGTTCCCTGGTAACGCACCTTACATAAAAAGTTCCTCCTGTCCACATTTCAAAACACCTTGCTTAACGTCGATCTCACAACAATTATTCCTCATAAAGTCTAGGCCTAGGATGCAGTCGTCCATTATATCAGCCACGATGACATTATGCAGGTAGATCACGTTGCCAAGCTTCAACTCCATCTCCTTCTCTCCACGGTCGGGTATTCGCTGACCGGTGGCTGTTACCAAATTAATGCGTTCCCGGTTGTATGCGGAGTCCCCAAGGAACTGACTTATAAGTTGGGAACTAACAACCGCTCGAGAGGCTCCAATGTCTATGGTCAGTTTACACGGCATTCCGTTGACCTCGCCCTTAATGATTAGACTGTTCCCATCATGGGTTTGTGAGATCGAGATTTTGGGGCTCTTTTAACATCAGCCAGCACCCGCCCCGCAGTTCTGGCTTTTACTCGTTTCCCTGCTGCTGCTGGGCGGTGCTATTGGCCGCACTACCCTCCTGAGATCGTTCACCTTCCCTTTCTAGGGTTCGCTTAGAGCAGCTGGATCGAAGATGGCCCTTTTCCCCACAGCCATAGCACCTAGGGCTGTATCCTTTGTTGCGGTCGCGAACTGTAGCTGCTGCAACCTCCCTGACGCGATGGGAACGATGATCCTGCCGCACGGCTTCTACCTCCAGTGCATGGGCCAAGGCGTGCTTAAGCATCTCGTGGTGCCCGAGCCTCACAGCAGCTCTGACTTCCAGGTCGCGGATGCCGTCGATGAATGTCTGCACCAGGTTCCCTTCAATGAGCGCAGGTACAGACCGGTAGCCTTTTCGCACCAGCTTCCCCACCTCTAGAGCCCATTGTTGCAGGTTTTCGTTGATGCGCTGCACGCGATCTTTAAGCTGCGCTCGAAAGACGTGTTCCAGGTGAGCGTCGCCATATCTAACCTCCAATGCCTCAAGGAGCTGCTCGTAAGTCACTTCTTTACCGAGAGCTTCTAGAACAGTTAAGGCCTGGTCGCGCAGGCTTAGTGTGAGAGCAGTCATGGCCTGACCTTTATTCCAGCCGTTCGTCTTCATAACAGCCTCGAACTGGATTTTGTAGACTGACCAGGAAGAGGTACCCTCGAACGGTGGCACCTTGAATCCACGTAGCGAAGGTGTTGCTGCTACTATGGGAGCTGTAATTGCATCTCCCAGTTTGAGGTCGTCCAGCGTTTTCTTCACGTCAGCCACCACGTAATCAACCCGATTGTTCACTTGGTCGATTTGGGTTTTAGCTTCCTTGATTTCGGTTTCAGCTTCCGACAGGCGGTTGTCATGTTGAGCAACCTCCTTTATCTCTTTCCCAAAGGTAGCATGAAGGTCCTTAATGAGGAGCATCTGCTCTTCCGACCGACGGACCTGTTCTTCCTGTCGGCGAGCCTGTTCCTCCTGTCGGCGGGCCTGCTCCTGCAGCATCACCATCAGAGCACCTAAGTCAAGTGCTGCAGATGTAGGAGCTACTGACGGGCCTGCAGCCGGCGGCTGTCCCTCCGAAGTCTGCGACGTTGCACCACCAAATCTTCTTTGGTCCGTCTCCTGCTGGCGTTGACTTCGGGTACGGACACCCTCCGTTTCCTCCTTAGGTAAAATCGGCATGATTTTATCCCACTTCTGACACCAATTGTTGCGAGCTTGAGGTTCGTGACAATAAAAATTGCCGATAGAATTACCTAAATTAACACTTTAATTCACTTTACACTAATTAAAGTTAAAAACACTACTAATTAATCACACTGATTCACTTTTTCCGCTCCGAAGCTTCGCTTGTCTCGCCGACTTCAATACTTCCTCGATCGCATCTTGCAGCGCCTATTTATATAAATTAGCAGCGAAATATCCAGAATATTCAAGTAAACACGCGCAAGGTACCGAGAGTTTGTGTTTCGACTTCAAGAAGTTTAGTTCTTCGGTTCGAGACTAGATGGCGCTAGTGCCGTCGACTTGAGCGCGTAACAATATTTAACGTAGCAATTACAGATCTTTTATTTTTTATTTTTAGAGGATAGGGTGACAAACGACCACACAGTCCACCTGATGGTAAGTGGTTGCTGTGAGCCATAGACATAAAAAAGGTCTCCGGTTCTCTACACTCACCATACGAAATACAGCAGCATTAAGCTGCTATTTCATTTCTGTGAGAGCGTGGTCCTTCCTCGGTCGAGCCAACCCATTCGTGCTACAACTATACTCAGCTCGTCAAAATTTCGACACATTTTAATGACCGGATTAAAGAAAGTCGTGTTGTTTCTGCAAACATCAAGGCGAAAGACGCGCGGGTTACGCAGACGGGATCGACCGTTGAAATTAATAAAATTAAGTAGTTCCGGGCAATCGATGAAGGAGTGAATGATTTTGTGAAGGTAAATAATCTCAGAATATTATCTACGTTTATCTAATTTCGTAACTCCAAGGTAATCCACTCTTTCATTATACGATGGCAACTGGCAGATTAATCCATGTTTACGACCGAGTTTGTCGAGTTTGGTTTTCTTAACTTTAATTTTCCACGACTAAAGTGATTGTAACCGTGGCGGTGTAAGAATATCCACTACACCAAATCGTCTCGTGGATGTTGTAATAGGTGACAGAGAGAAAATGAAATGGATGGCCAGCAGCTTCTTCTTGATAGCAACTCAAAATAAAAAAAAACTGTTGCAAACTTACCTGCTAAGCGTGGCAACTATGGCAAAATTTCCCCTTTAATAATTCTATCGGAGCGGCTTTTATTCATCAGTGAAATTTTATAGGCTGTAATGGATGGTTTGGAGTAATCGCAGCATTCATGGTGAACATAGGCGTTTAAATTCCTGATAAACCAGATGTGATAATTAACTGACCCGAGCTATACTTAGGTATTAATTATTAATTTTGGTTGGTGGTTCATAATAATTAATGACTTCACAGTATATTGAATAGCCTTGCAGTTAGTTTGCACGGCTTAAGGTTTAATTTGATTAATTACAGCATCATTAGCGGGTTCGTGTAGTACATAAGTAGTTACGTTGTACCAGTTCTGGCGCACTTGTAGAAAGGTTGTACCAGTTCTGGCGCACTGAGTCAGAAGTGGTACAAGTACGACTCACGATCCTAAAAAAAAAAAAAAAAAAAAAAAATTTTTGGCATGCTCTGATCACGAATCTGCGGTCCATTTTTGCGTAGGATGCACGGTTCCGGAGACGTGCAGATCAATTAACTCTTATCTAATTGATATCCGGTGTAGCCTCAACCGTCATTAGCGCTCCATTGTCCTTATCTACTAATCTATTGTTGATTGACTACCGTCATTATCTATTATTCGTCAGCGTGTGGGTCGGCTTACGCTATTGTATTATACTCCTTTGTTCCTATCTACAACACTAATCTGAATCATCAATAAAACACATTACCTAATTTTGTTAAAATTTTTATTTATAAAATACAAAATCTTATTACTTATTATCTATAAAATAGGAGCGAAACATCTCATCCACTAACATATCGTCGTACAATGTGTTCTCTGTAAATATACTCGTAAAACTATGCATTGAACATCCCTGAAACCTATGTAGCAAATACATTAAGCAATATTCGCCACAAACTGAAGTCCTATCAACATTCCAGTTCCATCTTTTACAATTTCGTACAGGTGCCCGTCCATATGAATCAAAATATTCACCGACGTCATTCGTATCGATATATAAAGCTCCCCAATGTGACCCTGGTTTATCATCTGTACCCAAATTGCATATTACCTAGTCAGGTCATAAATTCTATCACATGTTTAATATAAAATAATTGAAACAAGTTTATTCATTATGTAACGAGCGAGGTCCATGTCATATCGGCGGCTGCCTTAATAAAGGATGTCTTGAGTGACTCCAAATTGGGATGAGGCTTTGAGCACGCCTTTTCCTCCAAGTGTTGCCATATCTTGTAATCTAACGGATTCAAATCTGGACTGGTTTTTGTCCGCTCAGTGCGCCAGAACTGGTACAACCTTTCTACAAGTGCGCCAGAACTGGTACAACGTAACTACTTACATAGCCGCCCTTTGTATTGAACTTACGATGTTTTAAAATTTCAATATTATTAATTGGCAGGAATTTGAATTCCTTTATATTTGCCTGAATAAGAAGTCAATTACGTTTAGTATTTACTTCAAATGTAATCGATTTTTTTTGCTTTTGTATGTTTAATTTCCAAAGATCGTATATGGTGAATATTGTTCGTGATGATGTTTTTTGGTCCTATTGTGACCGTGTAGTGGCGGTATAAGATTATACACTACCCCAAATCGCCCCGTGGGGGTCGTTTGAGCCAAAAAGGGGAAACAAACCGGAGGATAGGTTGCAGCATTTTCAAATAGCAACAAGACCTTTAAAGAGAGAAACACAGATGAGTTGGGTAGCAGCGTCGTCGAATCGATCGAATTTTGGTAACACCTGCCAATCAACGGAAACTAACCATCAGCGCAGGACATGATTATGGTGGACAAGTGTATGCATAAATACAGTTACATTTTCTATTCCTTAACTCTATTTGTCACAACATCAATCCGACACGAGCAGAGAAATATCAGGCCCAGGACCAGGACTTTACGTGTTATTCAAAACACGTAGGTGAAATAACACAAAATTTCAGACTCCGGGCTGCTCCTAAAAATTTCTTGACAGAAAAGTCAACCCAGGCCTTCATAATTAGCAGTCGCGCATACGAGCTAGACCAATGAGACATTCAATAACATGGTAACTCAAACTGAATTTATTTTTATTTCTGTTAAATCCCCTCCAAATCTGAGAGCTCTTTAAACTTTTTTATTACTTAGGCAGTTTCAGAATAGAATTTCAGTTCAAAATTAACCGAATTGTATTTTCTATCTGAGCCTGCTATAATTTGTAAATAATTTATCTCCAAAATCCAAAGCGATCTTGTTAGCATCCAATTAGCCGAATTGCCCCGTAGCAATAATTTATACTGCGTACCTAGTTGTAAAATATATTTCATTTATATAACAAAATCTTGGAGTAAACGTAGGTCGCTTGAGTAAATATTAGTTATGTCTACGTGATCACCACTACGAAAGTAGTAGGTAAAAATTAATAATAAAATTGGTTAAAGTTATTTGGTGCTACGCGAAGTCTACAACATTCGTAGACATTGCTTAGAATATAAAAATACAGTCAAATTGTTAACGTACTCATGATGAAGTCGATTTTAAATAGAAGATAGAGATAAAATTGTTCTTGTTATTCTCCATCCCATAAATATTCACTGCTGAACCTGGACTTCTCTCGTTGTAGGGAGGAATTTTCTTAATCGTTACAATCGGCAGCCGCTGCTTAACTAATTACTTGATATACTCATAGTAAGTAGGACATATCAAGCGTGGCAATTACAGCAATCTCCCGTTCTTATGGGGGAGGCGCCACGGAACAGCCCGTATATTTACGGACTCATGAACGGTTAGAATTTATATTGGGTTACCTTAATGCCGCTTTGTTAGGTCCATGATTATTTATTTCATTAAAACAGTGCTCACATTATGTTAAGGCAAAATAAAATAGGGTTTTACAAAAATTATGTTTGTCTTATTTATAGAATCAGGTAAGTGGATGCTGTGGTTCATAGACATCTACATCTATCCTCGATTAAGGAACGTCATCGTTATAATCAAAATGCAGATGCATTATCACCCCTCAGGACTAAGATGGAATGCCTAGTATCCAGTAAAAGGGTTCTTATTAAATATGAATGTTGCAGATATAGGAATATTAACAGCATCATATCGTTTTTATTTGATAAAAATGACAAACAAGCGCACAGTTCACTTGATGGTAAGTGCATACTCTGGCCAATTGACATCTACATTTATTTTCAATTAAGAATCAAAATGCAGATGCTTTGTCATCCCTGTCGACTAAGGTGGAATGTCTAGTATCCAGTAAAAATGGTCACCCGTTCTTTACACTCACCATGCGAAACACAACAGCATTGAGAGACATAAAAACATAAAATAGTAATAGTGTCTTCCAAACTGTTATAAATGATTCAAATAAAATAGAAAAGAATATAATCGTCATTTTCGAATATTTGTACCAGAGATTATTACAAAAGTTAAACTTGTAGAATCCAGAAAAAAGCCAATAGTAAAAATCTGTAACCGAAAAGTTTGTTTTATGTTTATGGACTTTCATTAAATCCCATTAATGATGGCAACCGGAACCTAAACCGTCGCGCCGGCGCTTCGTCCGGAAACAACGTATCGGATGTTTTCGCAAACATACCAAAAACTAAAAATATTGTGGTAGACTTTGCAACTGCAATAATAGGTGGTACTCAATTCGACTGTATTTTTTAATATGTGTTACCTCAGAACTTTCTTCTAGTTGAACCGATTTTGAAGATTTTTTTAATTTGAAATCTAATGCTTATCATGTGATCCCCCATAAATAAATATCTTCCCCTATATTTATCAATATCTAAGCAGTAATTTTTGAGTTATCCCTAATAATGCGTACGGTGAAACTCTACAACTTTGCCCACATATTTCAGTTTTTATTACTTTTTTCAAAAAATAACCACTTTATTTTGACGGTTGCTGAAGCTTTAAACGACACTATATGCAACAAATAAACTGTCAAAACCAGGTGACACAATTCCCAACAGATGCTGAGAAAAAAACAAAAACAGACGCGGGCAAAGTTATCTCCACTTTCTTACATCTTTGCTCAACCTAAAATTCTCAGCAACTATAAGTTTTATGACTTTGATTTCAAGAGATATTGTTAGCAAACCGGAAAAATGGTATACCGTTACATTTTCAAATAAATGGAAGTCCATTTTAAGCTTTAATGGCGGTGGAATATGTTATCACCACATTTAGTCACACTTTCATACTAAGAGATTTGAGGTTCTAGGGCTGTGCATCAGATTAAAGGAAAATAATAAACTAATTTTAAGGCAATAATGTATATTTTATTTAAAAAAAAATAAAAACATAAACTAACTAAACAACAAAAAAATCAAGAAAATCAATGTTTAGGCAGGAAAGTTCTAGAAAATTGTCTCAGAAATTAACCCTGATATTTTAGATAAGGAAAATAGACAGCGACGGTACTTATTTAATATAATACGAGGCCAGCTTATACTGATTTTGTTACCACTGATATGCGTGGTTTACCTACTGTGCGTACCAATCCATTTTGTCGGCCATTTTTGTCTCCGATCGTTAATATCTGTCGTTGAGGAGACAATTCTCTTTTAGACTTATTTTTTTTGCAAACGAATTGCCGCATAAATTTTATTTAAAAATTTTAGCTTGAAACTGAGAACATTTAATCTCTCTCTTTTGGGAAACTAGCGGTTTCTGACAAAAATTCCCCACAAATATATACCTATTTATAATATTTATAATAATATATAAAACAGTATCTAGTTACCTATATAGTTATCAGAACAGTAGTTCAGTTTGCAGTTAACAGTAGTTATTGTTATACAGTTTTTTATATACCTATATACATTTAATTAGTAGTAGTAGTAGTAGTATATACTTTATTGTACACCACACATATACAAAGAATAAATACATTACAGAGAAAACTTAATATATACGTATGTACAATAAGGCGGTCTTATCGCTAAAGAGCGATCTCTTCCAGACAACCTTCGGGCTAAGGAGAAACTGGAATTAGGAACAGTAGGAGGTGGTGCGTTTTTATCTTACACTTACATTCTAATATCTAAATAAACTAAACTATATTTTGTTAAAATACCACAATAATACATAAAAATAATAATAATAAAGTAAACATACATATTAATAAATAGGTATATATAAATATATACACATACATATATATACATAGATAATAAATAAATAAATTCAAAACAAAGAGGTAAAAAAAAGAAAAACACAGAATAACTATCTGTTGCTAGAAAGTAGGTAATGCTTCTTGACGTTACTTTTGAAACTTTAATTATTTTATTTATTTATTTTATTAAGTTTACCTATATATTTACATTTTATTACATATATATTATTTTTATTTATTATGCCTAGGTACATGTTTCCTTGTTTTTTTTTTCAATAGTGTCAACCCTAATAACATTTTTGAGCTGGGCAATGTTGTCAACCTCAGTTTATAAAATTGCTTACAACATTACCTTCACAATTTTCTCGCTAACTAAGACAAGTGTAAGAAAGAGACCTTGATTAAAAGCAGCAACAATTAATGCCCTACACGTGAATAATAATTAATCTTACCTGCGCAGCGTTTCTTGGCAATGCGGGATGCAAAACTGCAACAATGTTTTGCACCACCTTCGACACTGTCCCTTTGACGGTTGCTGACAGATGCCTGAATATAGTTAGCTGCGATTGTAGTAGTCAGTGCTGTCAAACAGATACTCTAGTTTTCCTTAGACACCATACAAAGTTGATATTTTTTTAAATAAAATGTCTATCGGCAGTTTTGGTTAATTTTCGTGTTTGGGCAAAGATGACCCCCAAGGGCAAAGTTGTAATATTTCACGGTATTTAATTGACTTCGAATTTATTTATACTGAAGTCGGTTGTACAAAAATTTTACCACTTGTTTTGTGATTTGGATAAAAAATATCAAACTTCGGCTAACATATGAAATTAGCGTTTTGTCGTACTGACCATTTTGATCTGAAATATCTCCTCTTTGGTTAAGAATTCCAAATTCAAATTTATAAACTGATATAGCTGGTACATTTGAGTTTTGATAACAGTCATTCATTTGTTTTTTCTTCATTAATTTTTCTTTGTCATCGCTTATTACCGCACAGTGGAAAACACGAAATATCGGTATATTTAGGAGTACGAGTTCTACCGTGGCACAACGTGAAACAACTCGAAACGTGAAACAACTCGAAAGATTAACGATGTGTACGACTCTGGTGTCACAAAAGAAAGCACGTTACATTTTTGGTTTCAACGTTTTCGTTCTGGAAATTTCGACCTTCAGAACCAACCCCGTGGACGGCCGAAGACTAAAGTAGAAAATGAAGAATTAAAGGCTACTGTGGAAGCAGAACCATCGTAAAGCACTTCAGAGATAGCTGCAAGCTTCGGGGTAAGTGATAAAACAGTATTAATCCACCTGAAGCAAATCGGGAAAGTAAAAGAAAACTTGAACTATGGGTACCTCATGAATTGAATGAATCGAACTTGCAAATACACGTTCACTGTTGTGTTGTGTTACTTTGCTCAACCGACACAAAAATGAAGGGATTTTGAATCGAATCATTACTTAAAATGAAAAGTGGATACCGTTCAATAATCGGAAGCGCTCGTCAAATCGGAAGGGCTGAACCCTAGAGACCCAGCCAAATCCTGCCCTAAACGAGAATTGATTCAGAAAAATTTACTGCCGCCGGTGGCCAAACGATTACGGTAGATATCTATTGTCAGCAACTGCAAACCATGAAGGAAGAACTAGCTGCCAAACAACCGAAATTGGTCAATCGCTCTAGGCCACTGCAGTTTCACGACAACGCAAGACCACACACTGCACTATAAACAACCACTAAGTTAGATGAGCTACAATTAGAATTTCTGCGACATCCACCGTACTCCCTGGACCTTGCTCTAACAGATTACCATTTTTTCCGGAATTTGGACAACTTCCTACAAGGAAAAAAATTCTACTCCGATGCAGCAGCCTAAGCCGCCTTCAAAGAGCTTATTGATTCTGGCCACATGGTTTTTTTTAGTAAAGGATCTACCTATGAGATGGCAAAAGTGCATAGATATCAACGGTGCACACTTTGATTTGAAAAAAAAATTACTTTATATTCCTCCCGTACAAAACGCCAAATTCATATGTAAGGACTTATTACTACACATATACTATACATAAAATGAAGATGGAGTTTCACCAAGTGACTACAATCAAAGGTATAAATTACATTATAGTTTTTATAACTCCAAAAGTTTTATTACCCTAATAGGCTTTTTGAATAAATTTTTAGCCAAATCAATATAGTTAATGGCAAATGGAAAAAAATTTGAAAAACGGTTGACCTTGCAGGCTGTAATTCCCCGCTATGTTCAATCTCAAAAAGATTGATAAATATTTTTACGAAATAATAGTTAACTTAACACATCAAAAATAATACGAGTTGAAATTTCGAGGTAATTAAAAAAAACAACAAAAAACACTTTTTTAATTTTTGACAACGTTAACTTTCGAAAGCATCAACCTACTATACTTGATGTAATTGGTGGCAACCGACAAGGTATGTTAAGAAAAATACTAAAATCTACTGTGGAAGCAGAACCATCGTAAAGCACTTCAGAGATAGCTGCAAGCTTCGGGGTAAGTGATAAAACAGTATTAATCCACCTGAAGCAAATCGGGAAAGTAAAAGAAAACTTGAACTATGGGTACCTCATGAATTGAATGAATCGAACTTGCAAATACACGTTCACTGTTGTGTTGTGTTACTTTGCTCAACCGACACAAAAATGAAGGGATTTTGAATCGAATCATTACTTAAAATGAAAAGTGGATACCGTTCAATAATCGGAAGCGCTCGTCAAATCGGAAGGGCTGAACCCTAGAGACCTAGCCAAATCCTGCCCTAAACGAGAATTGACTCAGAAAAATTTACTGCCGCCGGTGGCCAAACGATTACGGTAGATATCTATTGTCAGCAACTGCAAACCATGAAGGAAGAACTAGCTGCCAAACAACCGAAATTGGTCAATCGCTCTAGGCCACTGCAGTTTCACGACAACGCAAGACCACACACTGCACTATAAACAACCACTAAGTTAGATGAGCTACAATTAGAATTTCTGCGACATCCACCGTACTCCCTGGACCTTGCTCTAACAGATTACCATTTTTTCCGGAATTTGGACAACTTCCTACAAGGAAAAAAATTCTACTCCGATGCAGCAGCCTAAGCCGCCTTCAAAGAGCTTATTGATTCTGGCCACATGGTTTTTTTTAGTAAAGGATCTACCTATGAGATGGCAAAAGTGCATAGATATCAACGGTGCACACTTTGATTTGAAAAAAAAATTACTTTATATTCCTCCCGTACAAAACGCCAAATTCATATGTAAGGACTTATTACTACACATATACTATACATAAAATGAAGATGGAGTTTCACCAAGTGACTACAATCAAAGGTATAAATTACATTATAGTTTTTATAACTCCAAAAGTTTTATTACCCTAATAGGCTTTTTGAATAAATTTTTAGCCAAATCAATATAGTTAATGGCAAATGGAAAAAAATTTGAAAAACGGTTGACCTTGCAGGCTGTAATTCCCCGCTATGTTCAATCTCAAAAAGATTGATAAATATTTTTACGAAATAATAGTTAACTTAACACATCAAAAATAATACGAGTTGAAATTTCGAGGTAATTAAAAAAAACAACAAAAAACACTTTTTTAATTTTTGACAACGTTAACTTTCGAAAGCATCAACCTACTATACTTGATGTAATTGGTGGCAACCGACAAGGTATGTTAAGAAAAATACTAAAATCTACTGTGGAAGCAGAACCATCGTAAAGCACTTCAGAGATAGCTGCAAGCTTCGGGGTAAGTGATAAAACAGTATTAATCCACCTGAAGCAAATCGGGAAAGTAAAAGAAAACTTGAACTATGGGTACCTCATGAATTGAATGAATCGAACTTGCAAATACACGTTCACTGTTGTGTTGTGTTACTTTGCTCAACCGACACAAAAATGAAGGGATTTTGAATCGAATCATTACTTAAAATGAAAAGTGGATACCGTTCAATAATCGGAAGCGCTCGTCAAATCGGAAGGGCTGAACCCTAGAGACCTAGCCAAATCCTGCCCTAAACGAGAATTGACTCAGAAAAATTTACTGCCGCCGGTGGCCAAACGATTACGGTAGATATCTATTGTCAGCAACTGCAAACCATGAAGGAAGAACTAGCTGCCAAACAACCGAAATTGGTCAATCGCTCTAGGCCACTGCAGTTTCACGACAACGCAAGACCACACACTGCACTATAAACAACCACTAAGTTAGATGAGCTATAATTAGAATTTCTGCGACATCCACCGTACTCCCTGGACCTTGCTCTAACAGATTACCATTTTTTCCGGAATTTGGACAACTTCCTACAAGGAAAAAAATTCTACTCCGATGCAGCAGCCTAAGCCGCCTTCAAAGAGCTTATTGATTCTCGCCCCCATGGTTTTTTTTAGTAAAGGATCTACCTATGAGATGGCAAAAGTGCATAGATATCAACGGTGCACACTTTGATTTGAAAAAAAAATTACTTTATATTCCTCCCGTACAAAACGCCAAATTCATATGTAAGGACTTATTACTACACATATACTATACATAAAATGAAGACGGAGTTTCACCAAGTGACTACAATCAAAGGTATAAATTACATTATAGTTTTTATAACTCCAAAAGTTTTATTACCCTAATAGGCTTTTTGAATAAATTTTTAGCCAAATCAATATAGTTAATGGCAAATGGAAAAAAATTTGAAAAACGGTTGACCTTGCAGGCTGTAATTCCCCGCTATGTTCAATCTCAAAAAGATTGATAAATATTTTTACGAAATAATAGTTAACTTAACACATCAAAAATAATACGAGTTGAAATTTCGAGGTAATTAAAAAAAACAACAAAAAACACTTTTTTAATTTTTGACAACGTTAACTTTCGAAAGCATCAACCTACTATACTTGATGTAATTGGTGGCAACCGACAAGGTATGTTAAGAAAAATACTAAAATCTGTTATAAAAAACGATTAGACTACAAATTAATAAATTTTAATGTTAAAGAGCTGATTAGATTCTGGAATTGATCGTTTCGATTTAATAAAATATACAGCTCATTATGATGTTTGAATTTCGACATTTGTCTTGTTGGTTATTCTAACAAAATAGATTACGTGAATTTTTGTTATTAATAGAGACTTCATGGCCTTTAAAACATTTATGATTAACTACATAAAAACTTGCAGAATCGAAATAAATAAAATTGAAATAAACAAATAAACATTCAACAACTACTAAACTTCAGGACAAAGATAGAATGCCTAGTATCAAGTAAGTCTCCTGTTCTCTAGACTCTCCATACGGAGCAAAGTAGCATTAAACTGCTTTCGTACGCTAGTATTCTGTGAGAGCGTCGTCCTTCCAAGGTCTAACCGATCGATACGTAGTAAAGTAAAAGTAAAGTTACAGCCTATATACGTCCCACTGCTGGGCTCAGGCCTCCCCTCATTTCTGAGAGGGTTTAGGGCAAGGAAGTGTCCGCCGCGCTGCCCAAATGCGTGTTGACGAACTTCACATGTCTTCGAAATATTTTTTTCTTATTCCTCAGACATGCAGGTTTCCTCACGATGTTTTCCTTCATCGCCGAGCACGTGGTAAATCAGCACTTAAAATTAAAATTAACAATTTCATTGGTGCCGGCGGGGATCGAACCCGGGTTACTCGCGTTCTGTTATATTTACAGCGAACGTTAACCACTGAGCTACCACGGCTCTCATACGTGCTGCTACCAAAATATAGCTGCAGAATGGCTCTACCACGTAAAATCACTACCAAGCTCCGTTGAAACTCGGTTGTAATTTTACATTTAATTACTTAAAGTAGTACCAAGTATTGATTAAAACTACTTTTACGGATTTTGTCGCGTTTATTTTACTATTATTTTTAATTCCCGACGTTTCAGGCGCTTTCCAGCACCCATGGTCACGGGGGACTGAGATGACTGACGTCCCGATGTCATTGTTAAACCCGGAGTACCTTCAGCTTTTTTAATTATTGTTTATGGTCCGATCTATGCAAAATGAACTATGTCCTGAGGTCTTGCAGTGGTATGCTTGGGTTTAGTTTTAATTTTATTGATTATAGGATCCCAAGCAGGTGGTAGTACCCAGCCTCCTTCTCTATTGAAATTAGGATGTTATTTTAATTTCAATAGCCTCACGTATCATCCTTGGTAAGAATCGGTGTTTTTTCGCGAGGATTTGTGGTCTATCAAATCTGATGTAATGATGTTAGGGCCGTCTAGGATATGATCGCAAACTGCAGACTTCCCGGAACGTTGATGCTTCACATCAGCTATATATTCTTTTACGCGGGTTCTGATTGATTTTTTTGTTTGTCCTATATAAGAGAGACCACATTCACAATCAAGCTTGTACACTCCTGCATCTTGTAGAGGAATATGACACTTGACTGATGGTAGGAACTGACTAATCTTCTTCAGCGGCTTGTAGAATGTTCTAATAGAAGCTCGCTTCAAGATGTAGCCAATCTTGTCTGTGACACCTCTGACATATGGTAGTACAGCAGGCACACGCTCGACTGTGGCCGGCTTCACTCGGTCACTGTGACGTAGGCGCGGGACCCGAAGTTTGTTGTCGTGCAGAACTTGCTTGACGCACAGATCCCTCGTGCTCTCTGTAACAAAGATTTGCCCACGGTAGCTAACGGTAGCTAACGGAAACGTCGGGAATTTAAAATAATAGTAAAATAAACGCGATAAAATCCGTAAAAGTAGTTTTAATCAATGTGTAGTGTTCGCGTAAATATAAGAAATCATTAGTACCAAGTAGTTATTTTTGTTGATGCATTGTATTAAAATTAGTTTACGATAGGACTGTTACAATCATAAATATAACATGACCTCCATCTGAAAAATTCAGGTTTATAACCTTTTTCCATTCCACCATTTCACCTTTTCATTTCCACTCTGAAAAACAGACGCCGGCAGGGTATTCTATTCCTTGGCTGTACGCATTATAAGAGATGGCTTCAAGCGCTTGGTGCGAATATTCGGAGTTATAACCAGACGTCAGAACCAATGGAAATATTGGGAATGTCAACCAAGTGTGGATGGTAACCTGCAGTTAGTCTGGTACTATGATAGGAGAACGGTGATAGCGGTACGATTTGGTCCTCAGGGATGACAACGTATCTACATTTTTATTCTTAATTCGGTATGAACACTGTGTACTAATTTGTCACACTTATTATAAAAGAACTAAGGAGTGATGATGCAACTATCATTTTCTTTGAAATGGTTAGGTAAACCTAGATTTTTTTGCACCCTTATATGATAAAAATAAAATTAAAACATCTTTGATATCATACCATTTCAACCACTCTTACAAAGTTGATGTGCGTGCAATTCCTACTTGTAATATTACTACAAAGGACGTGAGAAAAATGAAATCAAAGAAAAAGACATTAAACGACGTCGCCAACTCAATATTTTCTAAACGGTATGAGAAGAAAATATCCTCCGGAGCCGGGCCTACAAGCAACGTCTGTTGAATTTTTAATATATATCCTGTCCTTTTTAATCGGTTTTTATCGACAAGATTGCTCACGGCTGTTAGCGTTGACAAGTATGTTCTGTGTAAATAAAACATTATCGTATATTTTACATTCTTTCAAAAGTTAATTTCATATTTATTAAAAATTAAACAGATGTTATTTCACTCTTGCAAAATTTGACAGGAGACTGCCTTCTTTTTTTTATAACGCAGAAGGAACAAAGGAACTTAGGGTCTACTTGATTGCAAGAGGCCACTGTAGTCTTTGAACACGTGCAGCAAACTTCAAATAAAAAAGGCTATATGTATATGGGTGCCATCTTTGAGTACGAACTTTGAACGCTTCAGAGCCTGTAATTATATTGGGTCTCTACAGCTTTCAGACTGGAACGCAGCAGTGTAAGAAGTGCTATCTGCGGCAAAAATATTTAAAAGGGTAGTACCCACCCTGACGAACTGAGAACCTGCAGAAAATGATTCCTACTACAAGTTAACTACATTACGTTAATTTTTATTATACATGTCCGTTATGACTCTTCTGTACGTGTGTTTCTCACTGAACTCCTCCTAAAGGGATAGAATAATTTTGATGAAATTTTTTGTGTGTGTTTAAGTAGGTCCCTGAACGGTTTAGTTTCACAATTGGACCCAGATCCAGACATCACCCGTGTGAAGCCGAGGCGATTCGCTTGTAAAGTGTTAAGTTTTACAATGATGTAAAGGATAGTATAGTACAGTAATCTAAAATGGCAATGGACCAGCCATATAGCTCAAAGAACTATCAACGAATAGGGAAGAAAAGTTATCATGTCGGAGTCTGGTAATAGTACTGGAAGTGTAGGGGGGGCTCCACTAGATAGAGTGACAATCTGTTAAGAGATACAGGATTACAATACATCCAAGTGGCTCAGGGCCGTATTTTGTGGCATTCTTTGGGGGAGATACCGGATTTGTGAAGGGTTGTAATGATGATGATAGTAGATTTGCTTTTTTATGTTATTATTATTATTAGGGTAGTTAAATACTACTTTCAACCGGTTTGGATGTATGTGTATTTAATATGTAATCAGATTAAAGAAAAGCTCGGTAAATGTGCACAAATGGTCGGGGGTTAGGAGAAAAAAGAAAGAAACCACCCGACCAAGCGGTCGTTATCTAACAGTACCGCCTTTTAAAAGTCCACTGTTGAACAGAGACCTCCCAATGTAGAAGACATGATCAGCATGATGATCAGCAGAAAAATTGCCTCATATTGGGGATATTTGCCATAGTTACTACGCCAAACAGGCGGGTTGGCAACGTTGCCCATATCCTGGTTTGTTTCTCTCTGTCTTACGACACCCACGGGACTCTATGGGGTAGTGTATAATCCTACACCGCCACCACGCGTCAGAAATATGATATATTTATCAAACTGATTTAGTTTTTGATTGACTTGGTGTGTTATGATGTTTTTAAAACAAAATTATACTTTTAATTAAAAGTAAAAGCCTACTACAAAAAGCAAAATATAATAAAATATTTTCCACAGAATAGCTTCTGAAGTCAGGGCTTTAATACTTCCATACACAATGTCAGCATATGCTTAATTTTTTACCCTTTTGAGTGAACTGAGGAATATCACAATTTTTCATGAAGAAGATATCGCGTAACATTCTTAAAACATACAGCCGCTCTGAGTATAGTTTAGACTAAAGTCACTACTTTAGTTTAAATGTGTCTAAAGTCACATTTAAACTAAAGTCTTTAGACTAAGTCGGCTAAAACAAAATCTTTTGAAACAAATACATCTGTCACGCTTTTGCAAGTAAATTAATATTTATTACTAGGATAGAAAACCGTTAATAAACGTCTTTTAAAAGAATTGTGAATTGAATATGCCGTCAGCGAGAGTAACAAATTTAATATTTTACACTTACGCTTTGTAGCCACAATTTTAAAAGGCGAACCAACCCTTCTCTCTTTCTCTATTTATTTATGGTCACTGATCGTTTTCCTAAAGTATGTTGTCTTTTTAGTGCATCAACTTTTCCTTTGTTGTTAATAACACCCGTTAATCTTTCTCTTCTTTTTATTTAATTCCTTTTCTGTGTTGACTACTATTGTTGTTGACCGTAATATTTGTTTAGTTTTGTTATATTAAATTTTCTTTAGTGCAGCGCCTGAATAGCGCCACCTACCGGTTCCAATTAAGAGGGCATATGCGATTTGTGTTAAAAACTCCATGTTTTCGGATTATTTCAAGAGCGATATTGTAACGAGGTGAGCAGATTATTTGCAGAAAATTACGACTTTAAAAAGTTAGTCTTTATTTAGTGCACTGCAATGCAAGGTCATAGTTTTGAATGACGGTTTATTAGAGGAGAGACAATCCCTCCGTTTCACGAAAATATGCGGCAGAGTCATCTTTAAGTCGAATACAACCATTATTATAAGCTAAAATAATTTATTTTAATCGTTTTTATAATAGAATATATAGTCTTTTAGTGCATAGTTAAGCTTAAATTACGAAAATATTTCGATTTAATATTAAAAATCAATACTATAAAATCACCAAAACTGTCCATAATGATTTCTTATATTTACGCGAACACTACACATAGATAGATAGCCAGGTGTAAGGCAATGTCTGAATAAATGTTCAGTCTGCAGACTTGAAGACTGCATCTCAATTATAACTAGGAAACTAGAGAAAAATAACATGCCAGCAGAATATGCAGTATTACTCAGACATTGCCTTACATCTGGCTATCTATTGTGGAAGGAAGAGTTTTACAAGCAAGTAGTTGGTGTTGCGATGGACTCACCTGTATCTCCCATTGTCGCCGATATATTCATAGAAGACTTTGAGGAGAAAGCCCTCCTTACTGCACCTGTTCCACCAAGGATCTACAAGCGGTACGTAGACGATACTTCCACAATTTTACCATCAGACAAAGTAACTGCATTTTTAGAACATCTTAATTCCATAAACTCTAAAATTCAATTTATTATGGAGTTGGAGGCAAATAATTCCTTAACTTTCCTAGATGTGTTAGTAATCCGAAATCCTAACAACACCATTGGTCTCACTGTATATAGGAAAAAGACCCATACAAACCGATATTTACTCACCACCACCATCCTTCACAGTTAGCTAATGGGGCAAATCTTTGTTACAGAGAGCACGAGGGATCTGTGACAGCAAACACCTGGCCGCCGAGCTTCAGCACGTCAAGCAAGTTCTGCACGACAACAAGCTTCGGGTCCCGCGCCTACGTCACAGTGACCGAGTGAAGCCGGCCGCAGTCGAGCGTGTGCCTGCTGTACTACCATATGTCAGAGGTGTCACAGACAAGATTGGCTACATCTTGAAGCGAGCTTCTATTAGAACATTCTACAAGCCGCCGAAGAAGATTAGTCAGTTCCTACCATCCGTCAAGTGTCATATTCTTCTACAAGATGCAGGAGTGTACAAGCTTGATTGTGAATGTGGTCTCTCTTATATAGGACAAACAAAAAGATCAATTAGAACCCACGTAAAAGAACATATAGCTGATGTTAAGCATCAATGTTCCGGGAAGTTTGCAGTTTGCGATCATATCTTAGATGGCCCCAACCATTACATCAGATTTGGTAGACCACAAATCCTCGCGAAAAAACACCGATTCCTACCTTCTTATAAGGATGATACGTGAGGCTATTGAAATTAAAAAACATCCTAATTTCAATAGAGAAGGAGGCTGGGTACTACCACCTGCTTGGGATCCTATTATCAATGAAATTAAAACTAAACCCAAGCATACCACTGCAAGACCTCAGGACATAGTCAGTTCATTTTGCATAGATCGGACCATAAACAATAAATAAAGAGCTGAAGGTACTCCGGGTTTAACAATGACATCGGGACGTCAGTCATCTCAGTTCCCCGTGACCTTACGTATATATGTACGTGACGTGAAATTTTTACTATTTATTAGTATAACGTTTTCTTAACTTATTTTACAGTCTTTTTGTTTTATGCGTTAGGCATTCTTGCGGTACATTGTTATAATTTTTTGTTATTAAGTGTTGGAACGTTCTTTCGCCATAATAATTAGCACATTTATATTGTTATGTTATTACTTGATGTGGTCTGCAGGTATCTTTACTTATGTGGATAAAACTACCCAATGCGTCACACAAGATTGTATAATAGTTATCACATGTCGCAAATGATATTTTAAATTGATCATGGATCGGTATTAAATTACACTCCTGGAAGACTCGCTCATAATTATCCCCAAATTTAATTTAGCTATTGTGTTTGCTAATATTTTCATATATATAATTTGAATTTTTTTTAATTTACTTCCATATGCTACCAATCCATATTGCAACTTTGACACAACTAATGCGTAATAAACAACATACAGTACGGTTTCAGATGTTACTTTCTTCAAAAAATAGAATTTACTTAAAATACCTCTTAATTTTGTACACACATTCTATATGATTAACCTAGTTCGTATTTCTGTCTATTGTTAAGCTTAAGTATTTTTTTATAAGATTTATAACTGTACATCCACACTTAAGCATATTGTCATTCACATTTAATTTTTTACCTATCCTTTCATGCTGCTGATGATGCAGTGCTTATTGCACCATCAGAAGCAGAACTGCAGGCATTAGTCACGTGTATGAAAGAGGAATGTGAAATTAAAGGTCTCCGTTTAAATGCTAATAAAACTAAGGTTCTGGTATTTGTAAAGGACGAAGAGAGAACGAAATGTGAAATATGGGTAAATCAGGAATGTCTAGAACAGGTAAATGAAATTGTATACTTGGGGAGTGCTTTCAGCCGGGATGGAAGATGTGATTTAGATGTGGATAGGCGTGTCGCTGCCGGAAACAAAGTCAATGGTGCCCTGAATGCATTAGTCAAAAGGCAAGGCGTGGTGAATAATACGTGGTGATAGTGGTGCACGCCTTGCAATACATAACGCAGTGTTAGTACCGACTTTGTTATATGGCAGCGAAACCTGGGTATGCCAGAAGAAGCATAAAAGCAAGTTGAATGCAGTGGAGATGCGATCTCTTCGTAAAATGTGTGGCGTTACCATAGCCGACCGAAAGCGAAACGAAGAGATTCGCAATATGGCAGGATTGAAAGATGACCTTATCACAAAAATTGATAGGGGCGTACTCCAATGGTTTGGACACGTTGAACGAATGAGTGAAGACCGAATGGTGAAGAAAATATATAGAGCGAAAGTAAATATTAAAAGGTGTCGAGGTAGACCGAGACTAACTTTCGAAGACCATGTGAGCAAATTGCTCGAAGAGAGGAAGGTCAAGAGTACTCGGATACCTAGACGTGCATGTATGAAGAAGTTAATGAACCTGAAAGAAGCGAAAGAGGTATGTAAGGATCGTGACACTTGGCGATCTGTTCTCTCTGGCTACCCCGTTAGGGATTGTGCGTGAAGATAAGTAAGTAAGTAAGTACCTATCCATTCATTAATAAACAACCCTTTTTTTCTCAAATCGTTTTCGCACATAATAATTAGCTATTTTTATAAATATTTTTAGCTTGCTTTATACATATACTTAACTTATTTCTATGTATTGTGAGGTCTGACGGATAACACATGTTTCGAGGAAAGATTTTGACCTTTGAAAAAGTTCATCTCCTTTCTCAGTCATTAGAATTAGTTCATTTGTAATCCACGGTTTAAATCTTTTATTTTTGATCACTATTTTATATTTTATTGCACATATAAATATCTCCTCGAAAATTTCACTTAAATTATCATAAGTTTTAACGGACAGTTAATGGATAATTGGTTCGTCCAATAACTGCACTCAACTTTTAATTCACTATTTTGTTTTGTTATCAATAATTTAACTGTTCAGGTCATTTATTTATTGTAGTATAGGGTGACAAACGAGCACACATTCCACTGATGGTAAGTGGTTTCCGTGGCCCATAGACATCTACATCTATCCTCGATTACGAATCAAAATACATATGCGTTGTCACCCATGACGACCAAGATGAAATGCCTCAAGTACAATGGTGTTTCATATTTTTTATTTAGTTAATACTATAATATCTAGCTTATTCAAATATCCAACAGCAATGCCTTCAAGAATTTAAAAAGTCCCCCTTCCTCCCGGACCTCTAAGGAGATCAGACGTGCTTTAACTGAACGCTATTAGTTTTTTTTTGAAATATTTAAAATCTTTTCTGTTTTAATTCACGAGTGAAAATTAGGAGTGCATAAGTGTACATTGGTGGACTACCCGAGCGCTCCTGGTGTGCGTCTGGTACTCGGCCGCGCTGACTCACCGCCGCTCCGGCACCGCCCAGCGCTGCTCGTCACCTGCCCCGGGAGGCGTAACGTTCAACCGGCCAATATCCTTCCTAATATATAAAAATAAAAGAGCGAACCCGATTTTCAAGGTATATGACACGGTGGTTCCTAGCGAGGGTTGTGTACGCAATCTCGGGTTGTTAATGGACGAGAACCTAAGGTTTGAGCAGCACGTGCGTAACAAAATGGGTTTATGTTTCGGAACACTCAAAAAGTTATATCAGCTTCGAGGACTTCTGAGAAAAGAAATTAGGCTGTTATTGTGTAATAGTTTGGTATTATCGCATCTAACTTACTGTGACATTGTTTATGCTCCTTGTCTATTTAAAAAAAACTGCTAAGATTGTGCAGAGGGTGCAGAATGCGTGCGTGCGGTTTAGTTATAATGTCCCCACGAGACACCATATTACACCAGTTCTAATTGAGAAAAAATACTGAGTATGTCAAAAATGTAACAATTTACCTCCCGGGAGAAATATTTTCGCTTATATAAATTGGACCTTCGATGTTATCGATTATTACGATTGTACATCGTTTTCGTGCTTTTCGCCATTTATCGCGAGTCATACAGGGTTCTTACAGGGTGCACGTGCCGATCAATGTGAAAATTCTCCCTGCAACGGTAGCTTGTACGTAATAAAACCATGCTGCAACTATATTATGGTTGCTGCACGGATGGCTCGGCTCAGCCGGGGAAGGACCATGCTCCATGGAATACTGGGAGTAATAGTGAGTGTAGAAACCGGATACCCTTTTTACTGGGAACGAGGTATACCATTTTAGACCATAGGGTTGACAATGTATTTGCATTATTATTTGAGGAGAGATGTAAATACCTATGGGCTATAGCATCAACTTAACATCGGGTGGACTGTGTGCTATTTTGTCACTCATATTTATAATGGAATTCCTGTTCGTGTCGACCCATTCGTGCTGCAACCATAATATGCCTGTAGCATGCCTCTTCTAGAAACCAGTAATTCCATCATAGTCCTTAGGCGTAACAACGCATATGCAGTTCGATTCCTAATCGAGGATGGATGGAGATGATTATGAGCCACAGCATCCGATTTTTCTGTTTGTCACTCATATTCTATAACAAAAAATTGTTTCAGCGATACAGATATTTTTGAAGAAATAAAAGTTTGACATTGCCGTTAGAGAATCATTTTAGAAGAATTTTCTAAAGAATTCTAGTTAATATCAAAAAGAAATTATATATTAAAGTTTTATATTTTGTTTATTAATTTTTAGTCATTTATTTATCGACAAAACATTTACACGCTTATCGTTTCATAGATTAGAAAAATGTGTACGATTATTCTATTGTTTTCTTATACAAATTATGTTAACTACCTAATGATTGTATACAAAGAGCCTATGAATATAGAAACATATCACAAATTTAACATTATGAGTCAGGTGCCATGTCGTTAATCGAAAATTAATGGAGTAAGATATACGAAGTTTATGTATGTTGTCAAAGTAACTTATGATTTATCCATTAACACCACAGATTGGATAATAATTTAACATATTCATGACAACGCTACTATAATTAATAAGCTTTGTTTATAATGTATTTAGAGAGAGAGAGTATTGAGATAGTGATAGAAAATAACACCTTATTTAATATTCCGTGTAATAACAATGCCATCTTGACCTAATTTCTGCCACAGCGGCCAGTCTTAATGGAGACTAGCCATCTGCTTAGGCTAGATAGTACATGAGTGAATGCGCAAACACAGGTGCACTCTCCATTCTCTCACTTTTCTAGTTTGATGAGACGGTAATCCGACACGATCGGAGGATAAGGTTTTGAAAGCTTTACGTACTTTTTGAGGCACGGTAGTGAAATCACCGGAAAATTCCAAACTCCAGGCTACTGCCGATAATCTCTTAAAAGAAAACCCCAATTATTAATTTAGATACTATCTGAAATTCGACCACATAACCAGAATTGATATGTCGGTTATCTGCGCTAGCCGAGTTCTACTGCGGATACCCTCAATAGAAATTCTATTACGTTAATTAACTACAAGCATAGCTCTCTTCATAGCTCGCTGAGCGACCTTTAGTTTCCTCACACGACCAGCAGTGGCGGCACGTCTTCGATTGATAAGTCATTACTGGCAATACGCACTAGTTGTACACTGATTTTTCTAGTTTTGGGAACAGCGTGACGAGAAGTTGTATCGTAATTCGTCTACCGACTGAATGGACCATTTGCCTATTGATAATAATTTATTCTTATTATCAATTGTGTATAATCAAGTAGTATAACGAGCCTAGAAAGGGTAAAGTTATCAAACCTTTAAGCAGTAGGGTTTAAAGATTCATATCCTACCCCTTTGCTTTGAAATGTTAAAATGTATAACTTTTTGGAGAATACGTGCAGCATATTTTCTAAGACTGTTGCAAAAACGTATACGTTGCCAATGAATGAATTATACCGACTCTTTAAAGTTGAATAGCTTGTGCAACTAGCTTGTGTTTGTTTTTAGTATTTATAGAATGTAAATCACTATTTTCAATAAAACAATTTTTGTTTTTCCTACATAAATATACACACTGCAGTGTTTAAAATTAAGTGAACTGCTTTGTACAACAATGTATTGTTGTGCTACTTACCGTACCGTGAATACGTTTTGTTAATCGAAGGATTCTTAACTCTCATATGCATTAAGTGTTTTACAAAGTTTTCGGGTCCGACCCTTACAAGCTTGTTAAATAACTAGTATTATAACGGCCGCATAATGTCAAAATAACACTTAAACTAGGTAGTTTGCTATAAATATAGTACGATAAAGAATTAAATGGAATGAATTTGTCTCGCAATTATAATAGTTAAATAATAATGAGCACAAAAGTTGCGGTGGTGCTGTCATCATCACACTAATGTTTTCTTTGTATAGAAAAGGGGTGACAGTTCACCTGATGGTAAATGGATTCTGAGCCCACAGACACATCAATCACTGCATAATCACACATCAGAACTAAGAAGGGATGAAATGAAAAAATTTGAAATAATCGAAACAAGAAATTAAAAACAGTAAACAAAAAAGAAGGAAGATTAAAGTAATATTCATCATTATCATCATCGTCGTCATAATAGCCCTTCAAAAATATACTGCTGAACAAAGGCTTTCTCCTGGTAATGCCATGTGGATCTGGATTGTGCAGTCCTGAGTTATCTGCGTTAATCGACTTTCTACATATTTGATAAGGTTGAATCATAGAAATAGTTACAAAAAAAAAAACAAAGTAATCAGTTATATGTCAAAAATCGCTGCTATACATATATTTTTGGTAGTCGCAAGTCATCAAAGTCAACCGCTAGCAGGAGTGTGTGCCAAAAAACATACCACAAAATTTGTCAAAAAATCCATTTAGTAATAAAGTTAAAGCATTAGCTTCAGCGCTGATTTTCAATAAAAATAGAGTGATATCAGAATAAAAATGACAGTAAACACAATTTTTTGGTCACCTATTCACCTTCACCTTCAACACTACACTCGGGGGTCGTTGCGCGGATGCCATGAGACCAAAAAAAAACAAGTACTCGGAAGCACTAGCCTTCCTGATATCAGTGGCGGATCTAGTGGCTGGCTCCAACCACAACCAAGATTCGACCACGAAGGGTAGGGAGAGCGGCGACTCACAATTCACTCCTCTTTAACCGCAGACCCATTACTACCACATAAACTGTTCGTCCCCGCAAAGAGTCGCAGAGGATAGGGCGATTGACACCTCGTCATCAAACACTCCTCTTTCTTCGCGACTTCACCTCGGCTGCACCTGGCGCGGCCATATGGGAAAGGACACTCCTCTCGCCGCAGTCTACACACACACAACTTACATCCGTGGGTGACCAAGCCTCGGCTACTAGCCACTCCCCCTCCACCACGATAACCCCTTCGGTTATAGGGATAACACCTATCCTTTGCACTGTTCACAATTAGTCCAAGTAGTTTTACCGATTGATGCGAAAGGCGTCCATCGACGGAAATACCTTAAAATAACTTCAGTAAAGCGTAGCACAATAAGAAAGTAACCTGCCAACGGATTAGTTTAAGTGTAGATTATTGATAATACAAATTTTATACAACTATATGTTAGACTATGGACCTGCCCCGGCTTAGATTTAAGATATTTAAAGGTAATTTGTTATATCAATTTTTTTAACGTACAAAAGCTTAAATCGCTCCTGGGATAGTAATCCCTCATAAACCGATAAAGAGTACTTTATCTCTTTGCGAAGTTTTATTGCAATCGGTTTAGTCATTTCGAAGACTAGCGCGGACAGACAACATATAAACAATGTTTTTAAAAAGGGTTATTCATGTCTTAATGCAAGTAGCATGCAAATAACCCCCTGAACCTATTAAGAAGCTACTTATTTAGATATCACAGACATAAACTTCAATTTTATTTAAATGTATGTATAGATTGGGCAAAAATACCTTAAATTATTAGACGGTGAGTGTTCGGCATAGTTCATTTGCATAAACATATTGAACTCTAAAAATGGCTGAAGATTTATAAAATGCAATGAAATTAAGTCTGAAAATTTATTTAAAATTTATTTATCTGATAAGAAACAAGGTTTACGTTAACTTTCTTTAATGTTTCGATACAAAACTTCCATACGATTTAAAATTACGGAGCTACTTACTCTATATACCACTCTTTTCTCTCCCGGCCCCTTTCAATTTATAAACGTAGAAATAAAGTAATTCTCAGACCAAGTTCATTAAGTAATTCAGCACTTGGTTCTTTTGCACTAAATTTTCATTTAAAGATTTCAGGAATGCGATAAAGTTAAGAAGCGTATTTTCTTAATAGGAGCTTTTTTGTTTATTCCTTTAGATTTTCAGTGCTCAGATAAGTTACAAAATAAAATTTGTAATTTTAAATAAAATTTATCGCTGAAATCTTGAAATATATTTTTTATATTTTTGTATCTTGAACCCACTTGCGGATTTTGTCAGTCTGTGATTTGTCAGAGCACTGGCTTGTAGGTTTACTACATGTAAAAAGATAAATGGTTCATTAATGTTCTTTTTTATTTTTATAAGTACTAACCCTACTTTATAAGAATATATTACTATTACTCTAACTAAATCCGAACAAAAATATTTTTTTTTATAATTATACTCGTATTATTTATAAAATATAGTATAATAGGATAACAAACGACTGCCCACGTAAGTAGACGGTACTGCCAGGCGATGTTTCATCTCTTTGCGTATTTTATCGCGTTTATCACGGGAAGTGCTCTCAGGAATTATTCGTACTAATTCCAGCCGCACAATTTTACCATCGCACATCGCGACAAAACTCACGATACAATCCATACCATCCGGATGAATGGCAGTCCACCACTGTGCGATTTAAAAGAAGTTTTCTTTCTCACCGTGTGGAATCGACTACCATAAAAGATTTTTCCGGACCGATACGACTTAGGGACCTTCAAGAAAAGAGCCTCCTTTTTATTAAAAGGCCAGCAGCGCATCTGAAATTACCCTGGTGTTGCAGTTGTTCACGAACGGCGGTATTCACTTACCATCACGTGAGCTGCATGCCCGTTTGCCTCCTCTCCTACAAAAAAGGATGCTGTGGCTCATAGGCACCTATATTTATCCGTGCTCAAGAATGAAAATTCAGATGCGTTGTCACCTCTGAGGTCTAAGATGAAATGCTTCTTTTCCAGTAAAAAGGAACTCAGTTTCTCTACACTCACCATACTAAACACAGCAACAGAAAAGCTGCTATTTTACGCTGTTATTCTGTGAGAGCGTTGTCCTACCCCGGTTTTTGCATCCACAGCTAATCATAGAATTCACTAAAAAAACATAAATTATTATGTGTTTTCTTTGGTGTATTATTATTCTTTTAATAACTTTTTTAAATGTAAACTTTTGTACCTATAAGTAATGGCCACTTTCTCGACATTTTTTCTCAATCACGTTTTCCATTTTCGCTAAGTGATGTCCTCCAGGTCAAATTTCTATTTTTAGATTTTATCTCATATCTGAGTTCTAAAATATTCTTTAAGGTTTATTTATTGACGAAAGCAATTACATTTCATGCCTTAATGACCCTGGTTTTCACAATTTAGATGAAATAAAATTAAGTGCCTGTATGTAATATTAAAATAACTAACTTCTTTTTAGCTCAGGGGGTTATTTGCATGTTTCGGAGACATAAAAACATTTAAAAAGTTTTGTCTGTCTGTCTGTCAGTAATGTAAATCTGTAGACAGCAATACAGGCTTCAGGAGGTATCTAGGCTAGATTTTACCCAAAATACTTGAAGATATAAGAAAAAATATAAAATAAATGGTCTTAAATCTAAATAACGCCTAATTGAAAGCTGGTTGCTAGACTGAGGTATAAGTCTAAGAAGGCTTTAAGTATCATGTGAGTTAGTTCACTTATTATAAAATTTAGTTTTGTATATATTTCCTACCAATATATTTTTGAAAGGTATATTGAGTTAAACTTTTGGATGTATCTTGATTTACAACAAGACTTGGTTTATATCATAATTAACATGAAATTAGTTAGAATTTGGAATTTAAAAATGAATGTAAGGTATATTGAATCACATAATATCCAGTAATAGAAAAGGATAATATTTAGATAGGAGGTAAATAATTATTAGGTATAGTTTACAGGCCTGTTGGTCTATTGGTTAGTGACCCTGACTGCTATGCCGGAGGTCGTGGGTTCGATTCCCACCCAGGAAAAATGTTTGTGTGATGAGCACGAACATTTGTTCTGTGTCTGCGTGTAATTTATCTATAATATTTATGTATTTAGAAATATATAAGTATGTTTATCAGTTGTCTAGTACCCATAACACAAGCTCTGCTTAGCTTGGGACTAGATGGCGTTGTGTGATAGTTGTGGAATATTATTATTATTATATCATACAGAACCCTCTCAACAAATGCGGATAATTATTGGGTTACAAAAGCCGACGATAGTTAGTTAACAGTTTCAATAGAATAAAGTTCTAGTGGCGCGGGCACTGTCGAAGTAATTTCCGTACAATGGGTAAAAGTTTTAATAGACAGCAACGTGCAGTGGTGTTAATAGCGGCGTAATCGTGACAGATGATGCCCCGAGGGACGGGCCCGCGACTATTTGCATGTCAGCGTACTGCATTTCTGTTTAACCTACATGCTACGTATAAATAAGTTAACAAACGGGGTGGTCTTGTTAATACTATGTAATATATTCTCACAAAATACCAGCGTAAAAGAGGTGCTTAATGTGCTGTATTCCGTATTTTAAATCTAATTGGAATCGAGGCATTCCGTCTTAGTCCTCAGAGGTGAGAACGTATTTGTATTTTAATTCATGTTCGAGGAAAAATATCATGGGCCACAGCATCCATTTACCATGTGAGATATGAGTTTGTTTGTTACCCTTGTTCTTGACAATAATGTTATAACTGTAAGAGCCACCGTAGCTCAGGTCCTTAAGAGCCCTAAGAGCTTACCGAAATTCCACAGAAATCAAACAATTTAGGAATTTATCACGTGTTCGGCGGTGAAGCAAAACACCGTGAGGAAACCTATATGTCTGAGGAATAGGAAAATTTTGAAAGACATGTCAAGTCTGCCAACACACACTGGACCAGGCGATTATTTTACTTTTAAAGTTCAGCGCTGTATACATATGTACGTCCCGCTGTAAGACACAGCTTTCATTTCTAAGAGGATTATGGAACAATTATTTGCATCTAATTGATGGAATCAAGCGTTACTTTGCGGAAATCCATTATAATAAAGATATTAATTAATTTGCAACCTTCCGCTAACTAAATACAATGAGGTGCTCTTCAATCCAGGTAAGACACATCATTGTATTTAGTTAGCGGAAAGTTGCAAATTAATTAATGTCTTTATTATAATTATTTCGTCGTCAATCAAAGGCGTATGTAGTTAACTGACTGATTTATCGTCAAGTAACTAACAACTACACTATAACATTAATTACATAACAACAAATCTTTAATACTTTACATAAGTAAGCCGTCGTTGCCTAAGGGCTAAGCGCTTGGCATAATGTCAAGATACGCGAATAACTTGAGCTGGATCGCCGCCGGCACCAATGATATTGTTAATTGTAGTTTTAAGTTCTGATTTCCTATATTGCAGGCAGTGAGGGACATCTTCGTAAGAAAACCTATATGTTTTTAGGAATAAAATATTTTGACTCCTATATTCCATATTCCTGTCAAAAGGGTAAAAAATACTTTTAATAAAAAGTAAGCGCTCATTTTTACGTATTAGAGCCACGCTGTAGCTATATTATGGTACAACCATGTGAATAGATCGAAAAAAACCACGTTCTCACAAGATGTGTCAGACAGTGTCAAAGGGCAACTCAATATTGCTGTAATTCGTATGGTGAGCGTATTTGCAAAATCGGACCCATTATAATAACTTCCCGCTACGAATTTAAAAAAGAACTTCAAGGAACTAAAATAATAAAATACTTTCATATTATGTATTATGAGGTCTGGTCCTGAATTCTTCTAATCACTATGTCTTGACACCAACTTTGAAGTAGGCATTCACTTTTTAATAAAAGTTTATTTGTGATATCATTTTAATATTTTGGCGGTGGCAGTAAAATAAGATATCTCCCGCCGGGCAATGTATTCTACCCGGGGAGCAGCCAACGCCCCGAGCGGTAGTTTGGAGCTATTCTATGTATACTGTTTTTACTTCGGAACTTTAGGCTTCCATGTGTTTCGCTTGTGACGTGACGACAGCGCCGCAACAATATGTTTTATTATGTTGTTCATCTTTAAATTTATGGCACAGCTTACCTTAGGAGTAAAAATTTCATCGTAAAAAATCAGTGAAATCGTATCCAGGCTTTGATACATAAATAATGCATTGGATACTTTTCACGATACACATTGTGGTTTGTGCTCATGCTTTTACATGATCCTTTTAGGAATACAATCCTTTACTTTTAATCCTTTTTATATTCAGCAAGTTCATTTTATCGTAATGGTTTATTTCTAGGCATGATATTGAATTGAAATTTCTTTATCGACGTAATGGAGAAATTTAGTACGATGTTAAAAAATGTCACGTTTTCGAATAACGATGCACCGCTGGGGTAGCATTTGACCTACATATGTGAAGTATAAAATAAGAGAAGAATTATATGTCGTAAACGGTTTTACTACATAACTATGTACACAATTACACGCACTTTAAAGGTAAGTTTTTAAAACCAAAATAAGATAAGTTTCTTAAAACTTTAGTCTTCTAAAAATTTTACTCTTTTTAATAGCGAGTGATAAAAATAAAAGCCTTACTACAAACGAGTCGGGGGGGGGGGGGGGGGTCTATGGATAAAAATATCAAATTACCATCAGGTAGACTTTGGGCTCGTTCCTACCTCGTAACTAACCACGGTTAGTCGTGTTGGCAAGATTAGCAGTTTCTAATAAAGAAGCAAGGGTCAATAAAGAACTGGGATCAGTATAAAATCATTACAAGAAAAGCTATGGTTATTAAGGAAAAAAATGGTTAAACATTTAACGAAAGTTAAATCAACAAGTGACAAGTGTGGTTAATATTAGGCATGACGGTCAAACATTTTTTGTAAATAGATATTAAAATGTTTTTTGTAAATAGATATTAAAATGTTTGATTTATTGGAAAATATTTAATTGAGTTATATGAAAAATTTTGATATCTGTAGCGTAGATTTCAAAATGAAAAGACGTTTAGTGGTACGAAACGTTCAGAAACATATAATATTTATGGAAACTGCCCTCACGATACAGTAGAAAATCCTAGTGTAGATGTGACGTTTATTGACTCTATTATACTCCCTACTTATTTAATTAAAAGATAATATTTTTAATATAGAATATGGGTAACAAACGAACACAAGTAAGTGGATTCTAAGGTCCATAGATGTCTACATCCATCCTCAATTATGAATCAAAATGCTGATGCGTTGTTAACCCTGAGGACTAAAATAGAGTACCTCGTTTTAGTAAATAGGGCATTTGATTCTCTAGATTCATCTTACGAAACACAACAGCTTTAAGCTGCTATTTCACGCTGATGTTCTGTGAGAGCGTCGTCCTATTCGTCGCCGTATTCATATACATATACTTATACGTATACGAATTCGTGTTAAAAAAATTTTGCTGCAGCGTGACTCTACCACGTAGAATAGAATTATTAAAATTAATAAATTCACATTTGAAGCTCATTACAGATGGGAACTATGACAAACATTCGCCATTATATATTATCTTATTAAAGTTCTACTAATGTTCAAGGTGTCCTTTTAGACATGAGAGTATGTCTAGCTTGGTATGGCCCAAAGGTTTTAGAGAGCCAGTAGTTATAGTAACATACCATCTTAGTTTTCCGAGGTGACAACTTACTACTATGGGAAGGCTTATGTTCAGCTGTAGACTTAGGCGGGACTTAACGTCACGTCTAGATACTAATGGCAAAATACTCAAACGGTATTCAATTTAAGGTATTGTTAAATCTCGTGGTGTCACAGTCACTTTGACTTTAGTAGTGTAGTGATAGAGACAGCACGAGATTTAATGGAATTTTAAGGAGTAGCGTTGGAGTATTTGGGACAAGGTCCGGCTTTTCCTTTTTTTGTAACAGAGAACACAATAAATACTGAAAAAATAAATTTACAATATAACTAAAGCAACTAAAGGAAACGAAATGACATATAAACGAAGGCAGACAAAATGAGGTAAGTTTTTATTCATCCTGAAATACGAGAGAATGACATTTCAGTAACAAATAACATCAAAAAGTTACATAGTATTATAATCTGTACGCAGTTCGTAAGTCATTATAGCTATGAAAGCCGAACGATGTCGGGTCGGCGCCTTGTCCGGAAACGGCCTGTCGGTCGTACTCGCAGTTTCGAAGTCAATGTAGTGAGAACGTGTATAGAAGCAGTAATTTACAGGCAAATTCACTTGGCAAAAAAGAGAAAACATATATTGAAAAGTTGTTTTCCATTTCCGTAAACAGAAATAAATCCTTTATATAGTAAGAATGAGGGATGGCTACATTTTACAAATAGTGCTTCTTGTTTTTCCTTATCAGTCCATAAACGTTCACTGTTTTACATGACATTAAATGCCTCAATACTCTAGTGGTCGTATACGCAAGTGATGTTTATGAAACCCGAAGTTCGAATCGGGGGCCCGGGTCGGGGTGAAATCAGTAATTAGGTTTTTCTGACAAGAATTTTTCAGTCGCAAACCGGAGTCTGCGGTGTTTCACCACTGTGCCTCCGAAAGCATAAAGCATCTGAAGTCCTGTATCTAATCTCTCTCCGGTCTTGTCGGTTTGCCATTCCATCGGAATATGAGAGTGAGCCAATAGAGAGTACACCTGCGCTTGCGCATAAACTCGTGCAATATAATCCTGTCCTGCGCAGATGGCTAGTCTCTGTAGAGACTGGCCACCGAGACCAAAATCCGGTCCAGAGAGATATTGTAATTACTGCTAGAGAAAAATTTAACAATGTCTATACAAGTACATAGACAAAAACCAATATGTTTGCACAGACATTGTCATCAGAGAATTGAACCCAGAACCTCCAAATAGGTACATGTACCAAAAAGTTAATCGGCTATAACCCGGCTACGTAAAAATAAATTTAACATAATCCAATAATTTGCTTCTATTTCAATTCTACACAACACTTTGACACAATAAAACAAAAATCACTGAATTTAATAATTGAATCTTCGAATATCGAAATTAAACAATCGAACTCGCCCATTGCGAGACGCGAAGAGGGCTAACCTTCTAGAAACAACTGCGTCAAGAATTACCCGACATCCGCAATCACCCCACTCTCCCCTACATTAAAACTTCATTCCCTTACTTCAAACCTTTAGGGAGTCAAAATTTTTCTCTAAATTTATATGACATCACCTAAAGCATAATTTACATATTAAAAAAAAACGAATGATTAAAATCAATTTTCAATTGACTTCTACATACAAAACTAAAAGAAATTTAAAAGAACATACACTTGAAAGTTCTCAAAGATTCTTAAATAAACTTGCGCATCTGAGGTTAAATTCATTGCATTTTCAATCACGGTGTGTTGATAATTAAGACAAAGGAAATGTGGTAAAACATGCATGCTAGAAAATAATTTCGGAAGTACATAAATTCTAGGAAACCGCCGGATAACTGCTTGCAAGACAGTGTGGTTTTCAATCATAAGGGAACCTTATAAGCTAGTACTTAGCGACAAAGGCAAATTGTGTCCGTAAATACATAGGCACCAAAAATCTACCACAAAAGGTAGATGATAAGTAACTACACTGTTATTGTACACGATGTTATAGAGTTTCAGACAGTTTGTACGATAAAATTGTGATATCCACTTGTAAATATAAGGTCTTTTGATGGCTCCGTTTATATATTTTTGTTTTATTAATATCAGAGCCGCTAAAAAGTATATCATTACTGGCATTTTAGGAAATTTAAATACCTGAGTAATATAAGAGAGAGAAATAAGAGAAAAAAGATGTGGTATATACGTGGTAGAGCCATGCTGCTGTTATATTAGTAGTATAGTTATAGCACGAATGGGTGGGCTCGACCGGAGAAGGACCACGCTCTCACAGAATACCAGGGTCAAATAGTAGCTTAATGCTGTTGTGTTTCGTATGGTGAGTGTAGAGACCCGGAGACCCTTTTTTCTGGAAACGAGGCATTCCATGTTAGTCCTCACGGGTGACAACGCTTCTGCAGTTTGATTCTTAATCGAGGATAGATGTAGATGTCTATGGGCCACAGCAACCGCTTACCATCAGGTGGACTGTGTGCTCGTTTGTCACCCTATCCTATAAAAAAAGAACTCACAGGCAGTGGTCTACGTTCTGGTATTTAAATATATACGAGATTGCAGTGCATCTGCTTTTAAATTAACTCTTGAATAAAACTAAGAATAACCACCGATACTCCACCACACTCGGAAGATACATATAAATAAATATATAAAAAATAATATAAAATTGTTGGATTTATATAAATGAACTGCACAGGGACAAAAATCCAGATCCGACAGTTACTTGCAGGCCATACAAATACTTGTACCGTGCAAGATACGAACCCGCGGCCCTCAGCACCGTAACTCATTGCTAAACCAGTGTGCCACAGAGCCGTCAAGATTAACTTAACAGAACAAAATATTCGCTCCATGTGTCATCTCCAAAATAACCGCGTAAATTTTTTATCGCAAATCCAAGTTCTTTGAGAATTTCAGAAGTTGTTTCTAGCCTAGAAGAAGTCGTGGCCTTGACATCAATCAACATTAAAAATAAACATTTATTATTTTTATATTTAGTAGCGGCTAAACGTTATAAAATTCATAAAATAAGTTTCATTCAATGTAAATAGTAAATTAGGTTAGATTAGCATTAGATTAGATTGACGTTAGTCGTGTAATGGTGGTGTCAGAATATCCCCTGCGCCATATCGCCCTGCACGTGCGCACGAGGCGACAGATGGAAACTGGAACAAGAGATAGACCCCGGCACCTTCGTGGTATAAACTCAAAATAGTAAAATCTGCGGTCGCCAACTCTTTGCAAGTTAAGCGTAGCAACTATGGCACATATCCGCCTGTGAGGCATTCTATGGGGAGGCCTATGTTCAGCAGCAGACTTTTTAAGCTGTTAAGAATGGATGGATGGATGGATGGAAGTTCAAAATAATGTAATACAGTAGTGGACTTTGATAGGCTAGATGATGATGATAATTGATCAGGACTTTCGTTGTGATTTTATTGAGCAACAAAGTAGATGTACATCGATTGCATTTCATAATAATGCCAATCCTGGTGCGACTGTTTACGCTTAGTTGAAGTAGTTTAAGCGTGGTTTAGTAATTCCATAGATAATTTATGCGATAGGAGTCTTGTAATGGGAACTACTGAAAATAACTTATTAACTTATAGTTCTGCGCAGCGCAGTATAGCAACTGATAAGAAAGTAACTTACCAACGGATTCGGTGTAGTGTAGGTCAGTCAAAATCATAATTCTATTAAACTATATTTAAGACTAGCGACGCACCCCAGCTGATCCTGAGTAGAGTAAAATAAAGTAAATTAAAGATTTTTGATTGAACTTCACACTGACATTACAACTTCACACCAGTATAATAAAAGGCGTAGACAGTAGGTACTTCCTGTCTACGATGAGAAGGCAAATATCTAAAAAAAAATAGGTAAGGAGTAAAGAGCTTATATAGTACAATATCATATAAAAGAAAACCCTCTCAACAAAAGCGGATAATAATTGGGTTATGAAAGCCGACGGTAGTTTGTTAACAGTTTCAATAGGATAAAGTTCTAGTGACGCGGGCATTGGCAAAGTAATTTCCGTATAATGGCTAAAAGTTTTATTAGACAGCAACGTGGAGCGGTGTTAATAGCGGCGTAACCGCGACAGCTGATGCACCGAGAGACGGGCTTGCGACGATTTGCATGTCAGGTTACTACCTACTGCGTTTCTGTTTAACCTAAAAGTTACGTATAAATAAGTTATTAAACGAGATAAAGCCACGCTGCTATTATAGTTGCAACACTAACAGGTCGGATCAAACGGGGAGGACCACGCTCGCACAGAATCTACTCGTATCAATTACTATTTATTACAGCTTATAAAAGTTCACTGCTGAATATAGGCCTCTCCCATACATTACCCCATAGGTGGGATTTTGCCATAGTTGCCACAATTGGTAGGCGGGTTAGCAACCATAGTTTTTTTATCCAGCTGTTATCAGGAAGATGTTGCTGCTCATCTTCTATTTTAGTACCACACTATCACCTCTTACCACACCAACGGGACTATATGATATAGTCGTAGGTCACTACACCGTCACCGCCATGACACGATTAATACTATATAATGCATATTGAATGCATATTAACCGATTATGAAACAATTAATTGGAGCGTCAATCAAAGGCATATGTAGTCGATATACTGACTTAATGTCAAGTAACTAACCACTGTAACAATAACCACATAACAACTAACCTTTTATACGTTACATTAGTAAGCTCTAGTAGCTCAGTACTCGATACGCGAGTAATTTAAGCTCGATCCCCGCCGGCGACAATGAAATAGTAAATTGCAGTTTTAAGTTCTTATTTCCTATGTTTTCGGCAGCGAGGGACAACATCGTAAGAAAACCTGTATGTTTGAGGAATAAATATTTCGTATGTTTTATTCCTTATTCCTGTAAAAGGGGTAAAAAATACTCGTAATAAAAAGTAAAAGCCCTCTTAACTTTTTACGTGGTAGAGCCACGCTGTAGCTGTATTATGGGTGTAGCGTGAATGGATCGGTTTAATCTAGGAAAATCCACGCTCTCGTGAAATACTAATGTAAGAGCAGCTTGATATAATTGTGTTTCGTATGGTGAGTGTTGAAAATTTGATACCTATTGTATTGAAAACGAAACTTTCCATCTTTATTCTTAGGGGTGGCGACACATATGCATTTTGATTTTTAATTGAGTGTAAATTTAGATGTGGTTAGATGTCAATTCTTAAGTGAAGTTGTATAATTAAATAATTTAAATCACATTAATTTTTATCATCAAGTCGGGGCCTTAATTCTTCTATATACTATGTCTTGACACCGACTTTGAAGTCGGCATTCACTTTTTATTAAAAGTTAATTTTTAGTATCATTTTCATATGTTCTATCTGCGTTGTTCATTTTTAAATTACTAGGGCACAATTTAGTTTAAATTTTTCTACAGAAAAATCAGTAAAGGCGTTTGTTCCGGGTTTTGATACATAAATAATGCATCGGATATCTTTCACGATACACATTGTGGTTTGTGCTCATGCTTTTACATGATGCTTTTACATGATACAATCTTTTACTTTCAATCCTTTTTATATTCAGCCAGTTTGTTTTATCGTTATGGTTTATTTCTAGGCATGATATTCAACTGAAACTTCTTTATCGAAGTAATGGAGAAATTTAGTACGGTATTTAAAAAAAAAACGTCAAGTTTTATTGTAACAGTTCATCACTGGGGCTACATTTAACCTACTTATGGAAAATATTAAATAAAAGAAGAATTACACGTCGGAAAGAAGTATGTACACAATTACATTTTTTTAAATTTGTTTTTTTAAACCAAAATGAGATAAGCAATCATAACGCAAAATAAGAATATCTTAAAACTATTATTAGATCAAGGTTAGCAGTATTATGATGTCGTGTTTGGTATAGCGAGTGTCACTAAGAGCCTTACTACAAACGAGTCTGCATTCTACTTCCTTGTTAGATATAGGGGTCTATGGACCAAAGTAACCACTTAACATCAATAACATTTTTGGCTCGTTCTCCCTTGATAAAATTAACCTTTTATTGATAAGTTAAAGCCGTCATCAAAGAAATGGAATAAGGAAAGTCACAAGCTTAATGTAATAACTACAATGTCTCTAAGTAGTTACTTCTTAAAACTACATACACCTTAACGATTCCCTGGAGCAGTGGCTTAACAAAGAGTTTCAGCTTTAACGGCCGCGGGTTCGAATCACTTATGGAGCAAGTATTTTTATGACCTACAAATAATTGTTTCGGTTCTGGATGTTTGTCCTTATGAAACTTATGTACCAATGTAAACTCTGCCCACGATACAGAAAATCCTAGTGTGGAGATAACGTTTATAAATTCTATTTACCCCTGAAGTATAACTTATTTAATTAAAGGAGAATCTTTTTATAGAATACATGTGACAAATAAACGTCTACATCTATCCTCGATTATAATTCGATCGATTATGCGTTGTTAAGCTTGAGGACTAAGATAGAATGCATCATTTTCAGTAAAAAGGGACTCTGATTCTCTACACTCAATATGTGAAATACAACAGCTTTAAGCTGCTATCACACTCTAGTATTCCGTGAGAGCGTGGTTCTTCCTCGGTCGGGCTGACCCATTTATTCTACAAACATAAAGCTGCAGTGTGACTTTACCACGTGTAACGATTGGTAAATTCACAATTGATGATTATATCGCGTAATAAATACATGTCGAATTGAGAACCTCATTTTCTGAAGTCGATTAAAAATGTAACGGCTGTAAATAATGCGCTTTTGATCACACTCACTTATATATTTCTAAACAGAAAGCTTTCTTTCAGATATTACTTTCGTTCTTCAACGTCCTACAGACCGAATTTTGGTTACGGCGTCTCACAGGAAACTAGCCGTCAACTACTAAAATTGTACGTTAACCTAAGACAGTGCGATGTACCATCTAAGGCTACAGCACCACTTACCACCAGGTGGGATTGTGTCAAGCAATGGCTTATAATAAGTTAAAAAAATCAGCGCATTATAGTAAATATTGATTATAGAAAGTTTATAGATAGATAGATTATATCAAACACACAACATGAGGAACGTATTTCTACACATAGTTTTTTAAATGTTATATCCTTCAAATTGTTGTTTTCGTTTTTAATTTTGTTATAATTCTATTAAATGATGTGTCTACAAATATTAAAATTTGAGTGTCTAATGGTGATGTTGGTGTGTAGCAATAAATGTTTCATAAATCAGTGTTTAAGTAAGTCGGATGGAGTCTGACATGACTGAAGAGAGATAAGGCTCAGAACCAACTGCTTTTAAAACGTAAAACAACGAAAATTTTTTGAACTCACTGATAATTTACTGACAGAGAAACCCAATAACCAAAAAAATTGCCACGACTCCGGTACTTAAATCCAGAACCACAGGATCAGCAGTCACTTTTATGTTCACAAAACCAACGATGTAGTTGGCCGTTAATAGTGCGTTTAACAAAGGTTTTTAATGATCAGCCTTTCCACCAAGTACAAAGCATTGACTTGACTTGACTTTTTCTATAATCACTAAATTACCAACGGATGGGATCTGCGACAAATATTCGCAACTCTAAATTATCTTTCTCCTTATCGGCCGAGGAGTCCGTCTAGTTAGGTACGGTCCAATGTGTATAGAGAGCAAATCCTTTCAGGCTGTGAGGCATTCCGTCTTAGTTCTCTGAGGTGACAACTTATCTGTAGCCTTCTTTGTTGGAAGTTGGCCGTAGGTATTCATGGACTGTAGTGGACAAGTACCATCAAATGGGCTGTACCTTCAATTGACACTTCACGTTTTATTAAAACAAATCACTGCGTGGTCGCATGGGGGATAATCTATAACTATAATTCCGTGGGGAGGCTTATTTTCAGTAGTGGACTTTGCTAGGCGGTAACAGGTGCTCGAATACTAGTTCATGTCTAAAGGTCAAGTACTCAAACGCTATTAAATTATAAGATATCGTTAATTTTCGTGATGTCACAGTCAATTTGACATAAAGTGATAGAGACAGCACGAGACTTAACGGCATCCTAAAATTGAGCAGCGTTTGAGTATTTGGGAATGTTTTTTATTTGTAACAGAGAACGCAATAAAACTCAATAAGTCAATTTACAATGTAACTTAAGCAAAGAAAATAAAATAACATAAAAACGAAGTCGGCCAAAATGAGGTAAGTTTTTATTCAACCTGAAAAGAGAATACATTTCAGTAACATATAACATCAAAAAGCTACATAATATTTTATTCTGTACGCAGTTCGTAAGTTATTACAGTTATGAAAGCCGGACGATGTCGGATCGGCGCCCATGTCCGGAAACGGCTTGTCGGTCGCTCTTACAGTTTCGAAGTCGATGTAGTGTGAACGTGTATAGAAGCAGTACTTTACAGGCAAATTCATTTGGCAAAAACGAGAAAACATAAATCGAAAAGTGTTTTTCCATTACCGCAAACAGAAATTCATCTAAATAATACTAGTTTTTTTACGGATTTTATCGCGTATATTTCACTTTTTAATACCCGACGACGGCGAAATTAATCTTTATAAATATATACATAGTACATAGTTTGGAACCCAGGGCCGTGGTAAAATCAGTAATTGGGTATTTTTGACAAGAAATTCTCAGTCACAAACCGGAGTCGGCAGTGTTTCACCACTGTGCTTCATAAATCATAAGGCATCAGAAGTCCTGCGTCTGATCTGTCTGCGTTCTTGGCGGCTTACCGTCCCATCAGAATATGAGAGTGTGGTAATAGAGAGTGCATCTGTGCTAGTACTACATCTACCTACACTCGTGCATTAAACATATCCTGCGGAGATGGCTAGTCTCCGTAGAAACTGGCCACCGTGACCAAAACTCGCTTTGGAAGGATAGTATCATTACTGCTGCTTACGCTGCTGTAAGCCTAATCCATGTTTAGGGAAGAGTTGCCTTAATTGTCACAATTGGCGGATTGATGATTGTACCAGACATCTGGAACCTGGACTCTAGTTTTGGGTATTTTCGGTCCGATGTAAGCGATATGGTTATACCGCCATCTATCGAGTCATACCGGCATTTCCTATTGTCGCTTCTTACGACACAAACGGGGCGAAATAGGGTCATAAATTTTCTTATGCCACCACCACTTTAGATTATCATTGCGATGCCTCTCTAAATCACATTGCAGAACATTGACCCTGTCTATAAACTGCCTCACAGAGTTAGGTCTCATAAGGTTGGGATCAGCAGATTTTAATTTTTAGTTGTTATAAGAAGGCGCTGCTGCCCATCTCCTTGGTTTTTCCCTCTGTCACCATTTATGACACTCACGGGACAATATGGAATATTGTATATATTTACATCACTACTCACTGCACGGCAAGGTTAAGGTATAAGTGAGTATTGGGCTACAATATGTCACTTGGTTGGTTGTAGTGGTGATTTTACCGAATATAGTAAAATTAACTGGCTTAGTTATGCTATTACTAATTTACTATTGACCTTAAGTAAGTTAGATGATGGTAAAATAAACTTCTTCAAATTGTAATTATGAACGATGAGACAAACAGCTTGGTTCCAATGCATGATATGTTCACAACCAAGAAATTAAGTCATTAAACTTTTGCCCACACTCTCCATTAGTCCTCCTAAAATATACTCTGACCGTGACTAGCAAATTTTACTTAGCTTTAACGAGGTCAACTTCTTAGCATGCTCCTGCACTAGTAAAAAAGTAAAGTTATATCTTTTATACCACTGCTGGGCATAAAGGGCTTAGTAATGTTGCCAGCGATACTTGCTTTAACTGTGTAACGTGAAACAACATTGAGGCCATCTATGCATCATTGCACTGCGTTGGATGATGTATACTTGGGGGATGTTTTTTTGTAATTTATTACCTATAAAAAATTTACAATTAATAATACACATTAAACACATCGCAAAGCCCTGAGATATAAAAGCTGTGTTTGAGTTAAAAGGTTCTCCGGTTCTCTACACTCACCATACGAAATACAGCAGCACTAAGCTGCTATAGTTACGCTAGTATTCTTGTTTACTATGGGAGCGTGGTCCTTCCCCAGGCGAACCGACACTATTATTGTACGTGGCTCTACCACGTACAATAAGCGATTTCCGTGTTACCTTCATATTAATAGTTGCGCATTTACGATTGAGATATTTGTAAAACTTTAAAATTTTACTTTTAATGGGACTGAGACTTAGTAGATTATAAAATAGCTAAATAGATTATAACAAACCGGGCCGACCTGTAAAATGATCACCAAGTAATCTGAAATTATTCATAATAATCATATTTCACTCCTCAGATTTTCAGGATTTCTGCCGATGTTTTGTGAAATTTACGCCAAGTAGGTACTTAACCTCTGAGCTACCGCGTCTTTATTTTGACTAATTTTAAAAGCCAAATAAGGTAATAATTTTCAATTGCTGTTATAGGATCTACGTAAAAACGTAGACGCAATTTTACATCCAATTATATTTAACTCTAAACGGAGTATGCAATTTATTGTTCGGACCTATTTTGTGTAGTATAATAATAAATAATAAAATTAAATGCTTCTTCGAGGAAATCCTTTCTATTATAATCGACGATCATGTGTCTTTCCTAGTGTAGTTGTGTTGGGAGTAGTAATGCTGGTATCAGTGGTGACGGGTGTAGTGCAAGCAGTTGAGGGAGGCCGGGAGGTCCTCTTTAAATATTGTTACGAGCTTGAGGTTCGTGACAATAAAAATTGCCGATAAAATTACCTAAATTAACACTTTAATTTACTTTATACAAATTAAAGTAAAAAAAAACACTAATAATTAAACACACTAATTCACTTAATTTCGCTCCGAAGCTTCGCTTGTGTCGCCGAGTTAAACTCTGTCCCCGATCGCATATTGCAGCGCCTATTTATTTAAATTAGCAAAGAAACATCCCGAATCTTCAAGTAAATGCGCGCAAAGGGACGAGTTTGCGAGTATAGATTTTCTAGAAACTTAGTTCTTCGGGTGGCGCTGTGGGTCGAAAGATCTGTGATGTCATTCTTTACACGCTCTACTCGCTCTCGTTCCTGACACTAGATGGCGCTAGTATATCGTCGATTGGAGCGCGTAACACTGCCCCCTCCTAAGACATGCTCGTCCCGAGCATTATCGGTCCCATGATAACGCGCCAAGCGATCCACATGGACGATCTTAGGAGTCCCTCTTACGCCTTTCTGTAACGGCTCCGCAATGTCAAGGGCTGTCCTATCCCGTGGTGCACCAATATTGTACAATTTCGGTGCTCCTCTACTACGTGTCTGAGGTCCCCGCACAGCCGCACAACTTGTACATGTACGACACCAATCCTCGACATCGTCACGATAATGGACCCAGTAAAACTGTTCTCGGACCTTCAGCAGAGTTCGTTTAACTCCCAGGTGGACTCTTGAACTACCATTATGGCACAGCTGTAGAACATTCGGCACTTTAGCTTTAGGGACAACCATTTGCAAACGACAGCTGTCTCCTCGACCATTGTCCCATTTACGGCACAGGACTCCATCCTGAAGCAGCAAGCTGTCCCATTGGGCCCAATAGCTTTTCGTGGTTGAACTCATCGCTGAGACGTCCCTCCACTTAGGCTTGGTAGCACGGGCCTTCATCCATCCCAGAATCGGCTTGATGTCCGGATCTTCCTGCTGTGCATGTCGTAGGCTGTCCCTCCACCCGTTGCTGAGGTAGTCTGTCCTGAGCATCCTCACGGATACCACTTCCTTACTCTCTTGCCTACCACAATGGTTGCAATCTTCAGGAAAAGGTCTTCTTGACAATGCACCTGCGTTGCCGTGAGATTTCCCGCTGCAGTGTCTAATAGAAAAGTCGTATTCCTGCTGCTGCTGGGCGGTGCTGTTAGCTGCACTTCCTTTCTGAGACCGTTCACCTTCCCTTCCTAGGGTGTGCTTAGGGCAGCTGGACCGAAGATGGCCCCTTTCCCCACAGCCATAGCACCTAGGGCTGTATCTTTTATTGTGGTCGCGAACCGTAACTGCTGTAACCTCCCTAGCGTGAGGTGAACGATGATCCTGTCGCCGCCAGGCAGTGCCTTTAGCTGCACTACCCTCTCGAGATCGATCAACTCTCCTTTCCACGGTTCGCTTAGGGCAGCTGGATCGAAGATGGCCCTTTTCCCCACAACCATAGCACCTAGGGCTGTATCCTTTGTTGCGGTCGCGAACTGTAGCTGCTGCAACCTCCCTGACGCGATGGGAACGATGATCCTGCCGCACGGCTTCTACCTCCAGTGCATGGGCCAAGGCGTCCTTAAGCGTCTCGTGGTGCCCGAGCCTCACAGCAGCTCTGACTTCCAGGTCGCGGATGCTGTCGATGAATGTTTGCACCAGGTTCCCTCCAATGAGCGCAGGTACAGACTGGTATGCTTTACGAACCATCTTCTCCACCTCAAGGGCCCACTGCTGCAGGTTTTCGTTGCTGCGTTGCACGCGATCTTTAAGCTGCGCGCGAAAGACGTGTTCCAGGTGAGCGTCACCATATCTCGCCTCCAAGGCCTCAAGAAGCTGCTCATAGGTCACTTTCTTACCGAGAGCTTCCAACACAGTTAAGGCTTGGTCGCGCAGGCCTAGGGTGAGTGCAGTCATGGCTTGGCTTTTATTCCAGCCGTTCGCCTCCATGACGGCCTCGAACTGGATTTTGTAGGCCGACCAGGAAGAGGTCCCGTCGAACGGCGGCACTTTGAATCCACGTAGCGAAGGTGCTGCAGCTACTACGGGAGCTGTAGTTCCATCCCCAAGTTTGAGGTCGTTTAGCGTTTTCTTCACGTCAGCCATCACGTTGTCAACCCGATTGTTCACATGGTTGATTCGGGTTTCATGTTCTTCGATTCGGGTTTCAGCTTCCGACAGGCGGTTGTCGTGTTGAGCAACCCTATCCTTCACCTGCCTTATCTCTTTCCCAAAGGTAGCGTGAAGGTCCTTCAAGAGGAGCATCTGCTCTTCCGACCGACGAGCCTGTTCCGCCTGCTGACGGGCCTGTTCCTACTGTCGGCGGGCCTGTTCCTCCTGTCCGCCCCGCAGCTGTTGCAGCATCACCATCAGAGCACCTAAGTCAGGTGCCACAGACGTAGAAGCTGCTGACGGACCGGCTTCCGTGGCCGGCGGCTGGCCCTCAGACATCTGCGGCGTTGCACCACCAAATCTCCTCTGGTCCGTCTCCTGCTGGCGTTGACTTCGGGTACGGACACCCTCCGTTTCCTCCTTAGGTAAAATCGGCATTATTTTATCCCACTTCTGACACCAATTGTTACGAGCTTGAGGTTCGTGACAATAAAAATTGCCGATAAAATTACCTAAATTAACACTTTAATTTACTTTATACAAATTAAAGTAAAAAAAACACTAATAATTAAACACACTAATTCACTTAATTTCGCTCCGAAGCTTCGCTTGTGTCGCCGAGTTAAACTCTGTCCCCGATCGCATATTGCAGCGCCTATTTATTTAAATTAGCAAAGAAACATCCCGAATCTTCAAGTAAATGCGCGCAAAGGGACGAGTTTGCGAGTATAGATTTTCTAGAAACTTAGTTCTTCGGGTGGCGCTGTGGGTCGAAAGATCTGTGATGTCATTCTTTACACGCTCTACTCGCTCTCGTTCCTGACACTAGATGGCGCTAGTATATCGTCGATTGGAGCGCGTAACAATATTTACCTAAGACACATCGTCATTTTGTTTTGCTACGAGGATCATAACTAATTAATTTTTAACATATTTAATTAATTAATGTTGATTCTTATATTTTTATTTCATTATGTTATTTAATTAATAGTTGTTTAATCATCACCACCTATCATTACAGGCATTCATCTACATCGATTATCAGACACCTGCATTCATCGACTTCATGCATGCCTTACCAGGTCGTCGCTCCGTCTAGTGGCGACTCCCTACATTAAGCTTACCGGTACGAGATTGTCACTCAAGAACCTTTCTTGGTCTACTATTATGATATACTAGCAGGCAATTATGAGCAAACGCATTGATATTGGTGAATCAACATTTTTTAATAATAAGAGTGACAAACGAGCACACAGTCGACTTGATGGTAAGTGATTGCTGTGGCCGATGGACATCAATATCTATCATCGTTTAAGAATCGACATTTGAACGCGGTGTATCCCCTGAGCACAAAGATAGGATGCCTCGTTTCCAGTGAAAGGAGTCTCCTGTTTCCTATACCTAACATCCGAAACATAGCAGCATTAAGTAGCTATACAATACTGGTATTCTGTGAAAGCGTGGTTCTCCCCCGGTCGGGGCGACACATTCGTGCTACACTTTTATTATAGCTGTAGCACGGCTCTGCCACGTTTGAGCTGAAGTGAAACTGAAGTGACAAACGAACTTACAGTCCACCTGATGGTAAGCGGCTACTGCAGTCCAAGGGTTGGTGTCCTACGAACCATGTTTAACAGTTTGACCATGGGGATACGTCATATGTCTATGGGCCACAGCATCTACCTACCATTTTATACAAGTTATATAACAAGTTGATCGAAGAACGGAACCTTATAAACAAGTATATTGCGACCAAGGCAAATTGTTCACGTTAATACACAGGCAGTGGTCTACATTATGGTATTAAAGTATAAACGAAATTGCAGTTAACCTGCTAACAAATTAACTCTTAAATAAATAACCGCTTCAAACTAAGAATACCAACTGATACGACACCACACTTGGAATATAGGTACATATAAATGAGAAGATAATAAATAAGATGAAATTTTAGGTGTAGGAGTAGGTATAACTCGTTAAATCCGGGAATCAATCTATTGCAGACAACGAAAAAGTTTATTTGGTATCGCGCTAAAATAACTAAACAGTGTTTTTTAATTATTGCATTCAAACAAAGTCTTTATATATTTAAAAGTAATTATTAATAATTAAAGTTACATGTCGCTGTTTGGCTTGAACTATGCTCCGGTTGGTCATACACACAAGGAACATATTAATACCTGTGCAGGCGGCCATTGAACACCGCTTGCACCGAGACCAATGGGAATTCATGCTCCTAATCAGTAACGTAGGACATCCTAACCTGATGTATGACGTAGTGGTGGCGTGATCTTACGGTCCGTTACCTATTATTTGACTTGCCACAAAGTCTTAGGCCGTCCACACAGTGTAAGAAAATTTCTAACGGTAAGATGATAACGTTAAGGTTTTGTACAAAAAAGTAATGAAAAAATAAGTATTAATATATCTAATGTCCTTAAATAGAGAATGAGATCAGGGCGGCCAGTCTCAACGAAAAGTAGCCATTTGCGAAGGACAGGATTACAGCGTACGAATATGAGCGCAAACACAGATGTAAGTACTCTCTATTTCCCCACGCGCGTAGTCCGATGACGGTATGACGGTAATCCGACACGAGTGCAGATAAAAGGCGCGGGACCAACGGTTTTACCTCCTTCTCAAGGCACGGGATGAAATAACATTAAATTCCTGAACCCGTTGCCTTCTGAAAATTTCATAAGAGAAGAACCCAATGACTTGTTTTGGTCCGAACCGCGAAACGACCAATTAAACCACGAGTTAGTCAAATAAACTTATTCGGAAAACAAATGTAGCAAATTATTATAACATTTGCTGTAATTATACCAACATGCCTGATATTGCCTGATTACGTCCACGAATTGTGTTACGATAATTGCAATAATTCAGCAGCGCTATGAACGCTTTTGATGTTAATATCGAATTGCTATGCACCGCTTCCGGGTAATTCAGTAGTAATATTAATAATTTTCTGTATGTTTTAAATCACACTATTATTATTACTACAGCCTTTCCCAAGGAATGTCACTAAGCACGGTTCTGAACTACCTGTCCTCATGGACTTTTCGTATCTCTTACTTATCGTCACTCAATCTATTAAGAGGCCGCCCTATACTTCGCTTTTCGTTACGAGTCTGCTACTCGAGAACCTTTCCTTCTCATCAGAATTTCGTTCTTTGAGCTGTATCCTATACTATTAAACGAGCAATTCTTGTATATAAATATAATATATATATAATCGGGATCTCGGAAACGGCTCCAACGATTTCCATAAAATTTTGTGTCCAGGGAGTTTCGGGGATAATAAATCGATCTAGCTAGGATTTATTTTTAGAAAATGTCTTTTTGTCCGTGTTTTTAGGCAATGAAAAACTGCTACAATATCGTTAGAATAAGAAGGTAAATTTTGACGGATTATTAGTGATTATAAATAGCTTAATTGGTATAATGGTCAGTCACAGAATCTTAAAACCCCGGTTCGAGCCCTGACCGACCGACCGACTTTTTTTAATTTTTTTTTCATGTTCTTTTCTTTTTTGAGAAAATCTATTTTTTCGAGCCCTTTTTTTAGTATTTTTTAAAAACACGAAAATTTAAATTAAAATTATTGCACTCATGATTTTTTATTCAAATAACCTGTTCCGTTTTTTCTGTTATGTCGCTAAGATCAAAAAATATTATTTATATTTCATCAGTATGTAATTTGTATCTAAATATAATTTCCAAAACACATGAATTAAAAAAATCGAGCGAAAAATACCGAGCAAAGCTCGGTCAACCGGGTACTATACACATATAAACGACAGTCGCCTAATGGTAGGATTCGAACCGCAAATTTTGGAAGTGTGGTTTCGAATCCGCTATTCGACTATTGTGGTGAACTTTTAACACAAGCACTTTAAGCGTAGTTAGAGTGGTTAACGGGAGTATTAGTAATGGTAATAGCGTTACGAGTATTCTTTAAAACATATAACTGGCCGAGTTGTGTATCTATGTAAATAATTTGATCTGTTATCTAGACAAACGACAGTAGTATACGCAGTCAAGTCCGAAAAAGGAAAGATCAACGCACCGACAGTTTGTACATTTATTTTTAATTAATTATTAAGATATAATATTTATTAAGATGAAATAGTGTGTAATACCTATTTAAATTATTTATAAAACATCTTTTCGCTCCGATGTGAGTCAAAATAAACGTGATATGTTATAAACGCGTGTTATCTCATGTTCATCTCGTATAGATTCCTTACGACGGCTCCGTGGCGCAGTGGCTTAGCAATGAGTTACAGCGCTAAGGGCCGCGGGTTCGAATCCCGCACGGAACAAATATTTGTATGGCCTACAATCAATTGTTCCGGGTCTGGATGTGTGTCCTTGTGAAATTTATATTTGTGAACTGCCCACGATACAGGAGAAAATCCTAGTGTGGAGGTAACGTTTAAAAAAATTAAGTTATAAAAAAGAAGTGCCAATAACTAGCACATATTAACATAGTTGCATATTGTGCCGTAAAAGGCGGTTACTCGGATATTATGTTCATGATTTAGATAATTTATTACTTCTTTCACAGTTTTCCATTTAAACCCATATTATTTGACTACAAGTGATACAAGCAGCTTGCTGCTCTCTGGAATCTGTCTATTTGTCAAAGAATATGAAGGTCTGCTTTTGAAAGTAGACATATTTAAATTATATATTTGATAGCAGCGAAATGGTGGAGTACAAAGTATTTGTATAATACAACACATAATTATTTATAGCAAGATATGGGTGTCTGTCTATTTGCTTAAAAATATTTTTTTATCATAGTCCTTAGAGCTATAAATAAAGAGGACAGGGTAGATAAAGATTTTGATCTGCTATCCTTTTTCTGTAAAAGGCGACTGAGGATACTAAACCAAAGGATTGGCAGCCGCGTCTTCCTAATAACAATATAAAATAAAAAACCTGCCAAGCGTGACACATACAGTAAACAACCACCTTCATCTATGGGAAAGGCCTATGTTCAGCGGTGGACTTTTGAGAAGCTCTGTCGGTGACGGTATCCTTTTTAAGTCACATCAGTAAAAATGGGACTCAATTTTCCAATCACCCATAGTTAGTTACATACAAGACTAAAACTTGGAAAGGAAGTAGGATTATAATTAGTGATAACTTATAGCTCCAAACGTGTAAAAGTTTTAATAGACGGTAACGTGGAGCGTTGCATTCACTAGCGAACTTCAAATTTTCGTTTGTAAAGCTTTAAATCTACAAACTTTAAATGGAGTGATGGATTCTCATAACAATTTCTTATATTTAAGCTAATACCACATATTAAATTGAACAAATGTATATCCAAATACTAATACGCTTCACCATTTTAAGATATGGTTATGTCTCGTGTTGTCATAGTCACTTTGACTAAGTGATAGTCATAGCTGTTAACGGATTAGATTGCTGTTAATTTGTAATTTTTAATTGCAAGCCAAGCACAAGCATACTTCGTTCTGCGTGGATTGAACCAAAGATTAATATTTAAAAGTTGAAGGTAGTCTTCGTTAACTATGGCATCAGGACCTCAAACACCTCAGCCGCCCCCGTGGCCAGGGGTATTTTAAAGCACTTGAACCGTCATAAATTAAAAAAAGCAGTAAAATTCGTATTTGCTTCATTTAGTATGATGGTTCCTCTTACGCTGACGCCACTAGGCATATAATATTTATTACAATTAAAGAATAAAATTATCAAAGAATCCTATCTATTTCTACAGGGATGATTTTATCACCATCTAGCTGATGCAATGACACTTTCGTCAGAGGATAGAGTAAGTCAGCTCAAATTCTAATTTCGTCCCCCACTTGCCCGCGCGTCGTATGCTATGTACCGACATGTTTGTAATCACTAATACTGGAAGTAGAAAGGTCGTTAGACACTAATTTCATTAGGTTTATCATATTTATGCCCGTTTCTTAACGCCAAGCCAGCCGCTTCTTTATTCAAATTTTTTAAATAATAAGGTTTTGACAGTAATATACGACTAAATATAATTAGCGATTAGACATTTGGGAACAATATTCAGTGTTTGATTGGGCAATTCAAGTGTGAAATAGTTACTTTCAACTTAAAATATTAATGAAGTATCATTAGCAAAGAGAACTATGTCAGGCATTTTTTGTACTATAAATTTTTTGTGATACAAGTTTTATACCCGCATTCGTTGTGCATCTTCCTTTTGTGATCAAATTGCATGTAATTTAGATCGCTTTTTTAACTAAAATGAAAAACATCTGTTATAAAATAAAAATATTTTATCTTACGTAAATATTTCATAGTTTTAAATGATTTTGTTTCGTGATAGTTTTCGTCGTTCTTATTTCATACATTAATTGTTTTTATAAGTCAGCACGCTTTATCATTTTAGGACACATTATCACTTTCCAATAGTTGAGATACAGATTAAGCACCTGCTTTAAATAATTTGAAAAGATTATATTCAATAATTATTTATTAATACTTGAACATCGAATGTGAAAATAATGGCAAAATTTAAAACTGATATATGATACTAAAAGATAGCATACTATTGAGCATTCACCGTGTAGTGGCGGTGATATCCACTACCCCATATCGTCCAACGGGCATATTTCTAAGCACATCTGTACCTGTCGTCACTTTAACTCAAACACGCTAATTTGAGTAACAATACAAGAGCAAGTCTTATCCGAAAATATTCCGATGATATCTCTAACGTCAGTCTAAGTGAGATTAGAATAGATGGTCTAGGACCGTAGGTGTCGTAAGTGGGGATAGAGGGAAACTGAAACTGGATATAGGCAGCAGCATTGTTCTTTCGCCATCCCGCCTTGCCAGCGTGGCAACAATAGCAAAAGCCTACAAGACAATCTAAAGGGGAGGCCAATTAAAGCGCTACTCCTAGCGAACGACCTGCAGCATTCGGTTCTATAGTCTATACATTCCACGCGCTCTCTCTACAATGATATATCGCGTAAGAAATTCGCCCAAATTTTAAAATATTTTTTTTTTATAAAATCGAATATTTATCTTTTGAAAAAGTTAAAGAGATTAAAATGTTCATTAATTAATTGCCTATCCATTAGTGGCAATCGTAAAATAAAAAAGTTTGGAAAATCCAAATGTGCACGCCTTACAACTATCAAATGAGATTAATTTGATTATATAAAAGAAAAATATCTCTTTTTCTACTTGAGACGAACGAAGAGATCCATGAGAATATTATTTTGTAGAAAAGTACCAGTTGTTTTTTACATTTTCATTAATTACAATTAAACGAGAAAAAATTACACAGTGATTTTTTAAAGGAACCTGTGCGTTGAGATTCTAAACCTAATAATAATTGACTGGCCTGTTGGTCTAGTGGTTAGTGACCCTGACTGCTATGCCGGAGGTCGTGGGTTCGATTCCCACCCAGGACAAATGTTTGTGTGATGAGCACGATCATTTGTTCTGTGTCTGGGTGTAATTTATCTATAATATTTATGTATTTAGAAATATATAAGTATGTTTATCAGTTGTCTAGTACCCATAACACAAGCTCTGCTTAGCTTGGGACTAGATGGCGTTGTGTGTGATAGTTGTGGAATATTATTATTATTATTATTATTAATAAAAAAAGAATTATTTTGTAATCGTAGTCGTTAGAATTACATTAATTCTAACGACTACGATTAATACAAACTTCCGGGCACCCTCGATAATTTTTTCATCAGTTTGTTTTTACACTAAATACAAAAAAATACTTTTAAAAATAATAGAAACATGAAAACTAGTGATTTTTCGCGATATATGTGTATTTTTATTATTCTTAAAGTGCGGTAGTTAAAAAATGAAGACATTTTTAGCTCAGTAAATTACTGGATTTCCATTTATAGCGTATTTTAATAATTTATATTGTTGTAACTAACATGGTGGGTAATTAATTATTTTCATCATATAAAGTCTGCGGGTACATTAACGCATTAGACTATCTCTAGTTATTTATTTTTGCTTATATTTATAACTAGAATGTAAAACTGTTTAAGGTAATTATAAAAAATATAAATAATGTTTATAATGTAAAAACTTACGACTTAATATCCAATTTTATAAAAACTTGTAACGGAAACCACACAAGCAACGCCATCTGTAGTTTAGCACTGTTAAATTACAGGCCATATAAAAGACAGATGTCGTCGGTTTGAGCGGCAGCGACGGGCGGCGGCATCCTACTAAAACTGTTGAGTAGAGATTACGTACACGGAAGATAAATTGTGAGTAATAATAATTATTGTTATACGTTGTTATCTGTGTGTCTAAAATGTACATTGTTATTATTATGAATATCTATAACCTTGTTTAGATTTATGATATTTTATGCAGTTAATAAAATATATGATGTTACTTACGTATTAAGCGACTTTACTTAACACCATTAGGTGAGAGTGGAGCACAACCTCAACGCTTCGCTTATGAGACGTGTAATAATGTTTACTTTATGAGGAGATGTATGTCATCAATAATTTTTATATAATAATTTTTATTATTAATAATTAATTCGCATTTCTGTGGTTTAGTTGTAGGAAGATTCATCAAGTATTTACTCCTTTAAAAAACTGGAATTGGCTATTATGGAGTCAAGATTGTGTATAAATGTAATAGGTTTTTTTTATTAGTTGATATATCATTTTAATAAGAAGTAGATAGCTCCTAAAAACGTCACAAATAACGACTAGCGCTGCATTTTACACAAATACGCAACTTAAGGGAATTCATAAATACTATTAAATGTATCAATGCCATTAATTATTCATTCAATAAAGACTATCGAAGACCACCGCTGAACATACCCGGGCGGGGGGGGTGTCACTCCATAGGTTACCTGATAAGGGGGGTATTTTCCACAGTTGCCACGCTTGGTGGGCAGGTTTGTAACCGCAGTTTATTTTATTTTCTAGTCGTTATTAGGAAGACGCTGTTGCCTTTGTATTTCTCTGTCTTACCTCTCGCGACACCCACGGGACGATATGGGGTACTGGATATTCTTACACGCTACTTCACGTTCTATTGCTCAAACTTACTAATCAAAATACACAGGAACCAGCGAACTACGAGTTGTCCTACAAAGTGAGCGACTACGAGAGCGGAAGTGACTTTGGCCACGCGGAAAACCGGCGGGACGATAAAGCAGAAGGGACGTACTTTGTCGTACTTCCTGATGGAACCAAGCAGGTACGTTAAAATCATCTTCATCAGCTCTACTGCTTTGGAACCCGAGTAAATTCCACCTATCTATTTCTGCAAACACAAATGCGAATACTATTGTATTTTAGTGTAGTAAGACACACTGAAATACAATATATAAGTTTTCACAGTACGCGAGCAATTTTAAGCGTTGATTTACCACGTGCTCCACGGTGAAGGAAAACATCGTGAGGAAACCTGCATTTCTGAGAAACAAAAAAAATATTTCGAAGACGTGTAGAGTTCTCTCATTACTCTTACAGCCTATATACGTCCCACTACGTAGGACGTATGTAGGCTGTAACTTTAACTGAATGTTAATTCTTTCTTTACTGGGAACAAGACATTCCATCTTAGTCCTTAGGAGTGACAATGCATCTACATTATGATTCATCATCGGATACAGATGTATATGTCTACGGGCTACAGCACCCACTTGCCATCAGGTGGAACGTGTGCTCGTTTGTCACCATTCTTCTATAAAAAATTGAATTGAAAAACAAACTTACAGTCCACCTGATGGAACGTTGCAGGAATCAATTGTTCACATGCAACCAACATAAATAAAGAATTGGCCTCAATGAGGACTAAGATGGAATACCTCATGGCCTGTTATTTTACTGGGTTTCTTCTATATTTCTCTTCATCTCTTATACACTTCAGATGTGGATGATAATAACCCCTGGGTAGGGTGATCGCTACCAAGCTGATTCTAATTTATTGTGTGTTAATTGTAACATACATGATTGTAAGCTTTAATATTATTTATTAAAAAAAAATCCCGCTTGGTTTCTTGCTGGTTCTTCCCAGAATAGAAGTTTTTTTCCGAATCAGTAGTAAATTAAAAAAAGTGGCTTTCAATAAGTATTATTTATAATCTATATTGAATAAAAAAGTTTCTGTTTCTGTTCTTGGTCTCTTACTTTTTATCCTTGGACTACAGTAGCTAGTTGCTATAATTTGTCAATATACGAAAGTGTACAAATAAGTATATTTTTTAAACGTTGCCCCAAGGAATTAATATACCACGTTTTTCACCTACAATTTCTGATTCTGAGCTATGATCAAAATTTCAAGTTCCTAGCCAATCGGGAAGTGTTCGAAATTTGAATTGCAAGATTCCACCCGGAACTGCAGAAAAACTAGAAAGTGACATGATGAAAACGTGGTAAAATTAACACATTTTCATGGCATGTGTTCCGTTCTTTCCAGGTGGTAGAGTACGAGGCTGATGAAGATTGATTCAAGCCAAGGATCTCGGTAATACCAGCCGACACTACATCTAGCCGCGCAGGTGACGAGTCTTATTGACACAAATCCATAATCCTATAGAAAAAATGACACACTATTGTAAAATTTAGTATTTATATAATTTAAAACCGGCAATATGAAATAATGGAATAAAAAATAAATTAATTAGAAATGTGTTTTACTCTTAATTGGTTCTATAATAAAAGAATATATTATTATAATCACAACATTTTCAAATATTCTTTAAAGTTACAGCCTGTATACGTCCCACAGCTGGGCACAGGCTTCCTCTCATTTCTGAGAAGGTTACGTAGATAAGCATGTTTTTATCCAGTTATTTTATTATGATATATGAGATGTTTAGAGATACTTAACAATCAACCAAAACATATTAAAACAAAGTCTTGACACTGCTCCTGTCTGTCCATCTCAATCAATCATCAAAGTTCAAAAACTTTATTAAACTAAGTTTGTATATTATAAGGAATTTATGGATGATAATACCCCAAGGTAAGGTGATCGCTACCAAGCTATTTTTAATTTGTTATGTGTCATTAATTGTTACATACATGATTATAAGATATTATTTAAAAAAAATCCCCTGAATTTCTTGCTGGTTATCCCCAAGACAGTGGTTTTTCCGTACCAGTGGCAAATTAAAAAAAGTGGTTTTCAATAAGTATTATTTATAATCCATATTAAATAAAAAGTTTCTCATAATGATTTCTTATATTTACGCGAACACTGTACATTGATTAAAACTACTTTTACGGATTTCTTTCGCGTTTTATTTATTTTATTTTTAACCCGACGTTTCGGGTGCTTTCCAGCACCCATGGTCACGGGGGACTGAGGTGACTGACGTCCCGATGTCAAAGTTTACCCGGAGTACCTTCAGCTTTTTTAATTATTGTCTTTGGTCCGATCTACGCAGAATGAACTAACTGTGGTTTGAAGTCTTGCAGTGGTATGCTTGGGTTTAGTTTTAATTTTATTAATTATAGGATCCCAAGCAGGTGGTAATACCAAGCCTCCCTCTCTATTGAAATTAGGATGTTTTTTAATTTCAATAGCCTCACGTATCATCCTTGGTAGGAATCGGTGTTCTTTCGCGAGGATTTGTGGTCTATCAAATCTGATGTAATGGTTGGGGCCATCGAGGATATGATCGCAAACTGCAGACTTCCCGGAACGTTGATGCTTCACGTCAGCTATGTGTTCTTTTACGCGGGTTCTAATTGATCTCTTTGTTTGCCCTATATATGAGAGACTACAATCACAATCAAGCTTGTACACTCCTGCATCTTGTAGAGGAATATGACACTTGACGGATGGTAAGAACTGACTAATCTTCTTCGGCGGCTTGTAGAATGTTCTAATAGAAGCTCGCTTCAAGATGTAGCCAATCTTGTCTGTGACACCTCTGACATAAGGTAGTACAGCAGGCACACGCTCGACTGTGGCCGGCTTCACTCGGTCACTGTGACGGAGGCGCGGGACCCGAAGCTTGTTGTCGTGCAGAACCTGCTTGACGTGCTGAAGCTCGGCGGCCAGGTGTTTGCTGTCACAGATTCCTCGTGCTCTCTGTAACAAAGATTTGCCCACGGTAGCTAACTGTGAAGGATGGTGGTGAGATTCACCATTTAAGTATCGGTTTGTATGGGTCTTTTTTCTGTACACAGTATGACCTATGGTGTTGTTAGGATTTCGGATGACTAACACATCTAGGAAAGCTAAGGAATTATTTGCCTCTAACTCCATAGTAAATTGAATTTTAGAGTTTATGGAATTAAGATGTTCTAAAAATGCAGTTACTTTGTCTGATGGTAAAATTGTGAAAGTATCGTCTACGTACCGCTTGTAGAACCTTGGGGTGACAGGTGCGGTAAGGAGGGCTTTCTCCTCGAAGTCTTCCATGAATATATCGGCGACAATGGGAGATACAGGTGAGCCCATCGCAACACCATCTACTTGCTTGTAGAACTCATCCTTCCACAATAGATAGCCAGATGTAAGGCAATGTCTTAGTAGTTCTGCATATTCTGGTGGCATGTTATTTTCATCTAGTTTCCTAGTTATAATTGAGATGCAGTCTTCAATAGGTAGACATGTAAATAGAGACTGAACATCAAAACTGACCATGGTTTCATTTTCAGCAAGACGTAGGTCTTTTATCTTACTGACAAAATGGTATGAATCCTTAGTATGTGCTCTTGTGTGTCCTCTGAGTGGTGATAATATTTTGGCTAAGTGTTGCGCCAATCTGTAAGTTGGCGAATCGATTTGACTCACTATTGGACGTAATGGAGCGTTAGGTTTGTGTATTTTTGGTAACCCATACAACTTGGGAGGTTTTGCACACGAAGGTATCATCGAATTGACGTCTAGATTCAATTTCTCGGAGTATTTCTTAATTAGATCGCTAGTTGTTTTAAGCGTATTAGTTGTAGGGTCTGTTTTGACCTTACGGTATGTACTTTCATCCGACAAAAGTTGTTGTATTTTAAAATTGTAATCCGACGTATCCATTACAACCGTAGCATTTCCTTTATCTGCGCGGAGAATCGTAAGCTCTGGTCTGTTGCGTAAGGTTTTTAACGCGTTAAATTCATTTTTGGGAAGATTTAATTTCGGCACTGTACTTCGACGTAACATAGACGAAATGTCTTGGCGTATGGCCTCTAAATCATCTTTACCAATATTATTTTTATACAGACAATCCTCAACACTACAGATAATGTCTTCATACGGGATTCTTGGCGGTGTAATCGCAAAAAGTTTCTCTTTCTGTACCACTATTAATAGAATACTTTAGAAATTATGAGTTACAGTAATAAATATAATTCCATTATATTTTGTTTTTTTGTAATACAACCAACTTTAAAACATATTTCTTACCGTGTGTTGGTAATATTAGAAATAATATAAATGGACATACTATCCCTTAGTCATCTTGGCTTTAATCATAATACTTTAATGGTATTTGGAATTTACACTCACAATCAATCAAAATATGTCAAAAGTAGAATCCATACGACATTTATGCACAGACAGGCATTGTATTTTACCGGAATTAGTGAAAAGAATTTCGATCGATCTTAAATTACCTATTAATGCTTAATATACCTACAATTAGTTTTATATTATGTACTGTAATTATTCAACAGTATTCTATTTTAACTTATAATACCGGTGATAACTACTAGAAAATCGCTCTCAGTTTGTTTTTAGGATGTTGTTAGATTCATAATTTAATTGTTAATTTCCCAGGACTCCGTTTAGATGCAGTAAAACTAATAACACTATTGTAATCTACAGATTATAAGGACCAAATCAACACGCATTTCATTAAAAATCCTTAAAATTTTTGCTGGGCCCATTCTCCAAACAAAATAGATATGTTGTGTCAGTCACGCGTGATTCGTTCGTTTCAGCTGGTACACTTAAAACTACTGATGGTTCATTCATTTGTTTTTAAATGTACTAGTACAACCAATCACAAACAATTGACGGTACCTTTTTTGTAACCCGCGATTTGTATGAAATGTGAATGAGCCAAAAACCGACCGAATCCCGAATGATCTGAATAAACAGGCCAATCGAATAAACAATGCAGACTGCTGAGTATCAGGAGTATTTATTATTCAAGAATTTTTTATTATAATATTGTTACCTAAATTAAAAATTATTTTACGTTTTATTATATTTATTTGTTAAGTCTATGAGTTAAAAATATCATTTCGTAGAGTTTACTAAATATAAAACTTCAAAAGATTTCATGGCAAAAGATTTATTCAATATGATAGTTTCCAACCACCTTATATAAGTATAAAATAGGTAAAAGTTTAATTTTCTTGCAAATAAATGTTACAATCCCTATTTTTAGACATGTAAAGTAAGATTAAATTGTGTATTGTTAGGAATGAAATTTAAAAATAAACAAATTTATTAAATATTTAAAATAATATAATTTATTGAACAAAGTTACCAATCAAAGTCAAATCGAATCAATTGAATCACTTAAGGTTTTTGTGTTTATGCCACCTAGCGTCGATTATACTTACCACCTTGAAGGTCAATAAGTTTTAGTTCGATAAAATTACTTTATTACCTTTAGCATGTAATAGATGGCGCTATTATAAATCTCAAATAGAAAATTTCCGGTTCCCAAGGGATCTCACAGACTCACAGAGTACTGGAGCCTGAAATGATCCATTTGAATGATCGATCGGAATATACGATCGATCATTCAAATGACAAAATGTACTAGAATGATTCGGTCAATAGAAATGAATGATTGACACATGTCTAAAGGAAAAATTACGTGCGTTACACTGTATTAACAAAACTTTTTTTGTTAACTTATGACAATAGTTTTCACTTGATTATTTTGGGTGAGCCTTTTTTACTTTATTAGAATATCTCGATTTAGGTCTTACATGGAATGGCGTTTGTGGTGTGACTATACGCATTGGTTTTTCTGTTAAACTATCGAATATCTCTAGAACTGGATCGTTGTAGCATTGCATTTCTATCAGTTCAGTTGTAATTATTTCATTAATGATGCCGGCTGCTTTCATTATATCATTGACATTTGGGGCCCAAAAATGGTATTTACCGTAAACATGAGCATAGTTTACTACCAAGTTACCGACTAAACTCACAACGTAATTGATTTTGATAAGCAGGATTGTTTTGGTTCCCTTTGCGATGCCGCATAGAGGATCCGATCTCTTTACATTTGCAGCGTATGGAGTCTAAGAGGTCCACGAACTTCAAATCCTACGTACTCCAGGTTCCTGCAAAATACAAAGAGACATTCCTTGCTCCCGATTTCTGGCCCTCTGGAGTAGTGTTTCGCCGATACAGGGATGCGCCAAAGAAGAAAGTTCCCTAAATAGTGTTATATTTATATGTTATCTATATTTTTAGGTTAAGAGGATAGAGTAAGTCAGCTCAAATTCTAATTTCGTCCCCACTTGCCCGCGCGTCGTATGCTATGTCCCGACATGTTTGTAATCACTAATACTGTAAGTAGAAAGGTCGTTAGACACTTATTTCATTAGGTTTATCATATTTATGCCTGTTTCTTAACGCCAAGCCAGCCGCTTCTTATTTTTATCACGGTTATTTCCCATTTTAATTTTACGTCGTACCGTTGCGTAATGTATATTCTGATCGTAAGAGACACAACCTCCCCGTTCAAAGGCTGAGGCGAAGTGACCGTGCTGCAGGAATCACGCTTCAAAAGGCCGATAGTTTAGGTAATTTCTTTTTACAGTAAAAATAATGGTATTTTAAAAAAAGTAAATAACATAAGCACTGCTTTATAGTTAGTTCAGTTAGTATCAAAGTTTCATGATCTTATTTAAAGTATTTTAGGAATGACAGCGGTTTATTGTTTATTTTGGAGGTAACTTTGGATTTTTTTTCTATCGAAAAAATTTTACGAAATCGTGTTTTCGTCTAACATTATCCTTAACATTAATCCTCAACTTTACCATACATTTATTTCAAAATTAATACTGGAATATTTTCGGCATAACGAAGGCTCTTGCTAAGCCATTTGACATTATATTTCCCCTTAAGGTATATATTGCTATGGGCCAATGTTCTTAAGAGCGCATATTCAAATATGTCCAAGTCGAAATCTACGCGATCGCTTTGGAACGGCATAATAATGACGCACACTACAATGTTATCTCTGTGTGCGTGTCAGGGCGAGCGTGAGGCTATAATAGTTGCCTAACGACGACTACGAATCACTTTGATCATTGATTATGTACCTACCTGTCTTTGATACTGTTGGAACTAAAATAATAAAAAATAATTTCCATATAATGGCTTACTTAAATAGTGTATAGAAATCGGAGGCTAATATGTGGAAATTGTTTTAGGTATTCTTTTAGTAAATTGAAGTCGGCTTTACATTTTCACCCTATTGAGTATATTATAATATGTATATGTTCTAATTGAAAAATATGTATTTTATAAAATATATATCATTTGATAAACTTTCATTCTGTTTCATAATGTAAACATAATTCATCAAACTAACAATTTCATCAGTGTCGGCGGGGATTAGTGTTGCCAGGTCTAGCAAGTAAAATTTCGGGACGGAGGGTAAAAATAATCGGGGATTTGGTTTTCATATCCGAACAACTAGAATGACTACAAAATATAGGTTTCTTTGTAGCCTTTTGTGCTTTATTGAGAGCCGTGGTAGCTCAGATGGTTAACGCTAACTGTCAATATCGCAGTATGCGAGTAATGCGAGAAATTGTGACTGTAACTTTACTTTTGTGCTTTATAATTATTATTCGAGTCCGATCTCATGAACGAATAACTTTTCATCCAAACTTCGTAAAAACTGATTTTTTTTCATTTTAGGCAAATTAAAACATTTTTGAACTACTTGTTTTTTTTTGCAGTCCCTGAATTTTTCAAATCACTCATTTTAATATAATTCTGTTTAAAACTTTTGTGGTTTTTTTTTCGACTGGTGAGACAATGTTTTAGTAAAAATATTTTAATGTGGTAGTAGCTACCAGATATAATCATTTTTGCTGTCAAAATTATGGATTAAAGTATAGAATAAGAAGGTTAGTGAAAATCGGGACATTTGGCGTCCCGATCAATGATGAATCGGGACGTGTCACTAGACCTTTGAAAATCGGGACGTCCCGCGCAAATCGGGACACCTGGCAACACTAGCGGGGATCGAGCCCGGATTGTTCGCGTTTACGGCGAGCACTACGCCCTTGAGCTACTCAACTCAAGCACGGCTCATATGTTTTATATCTGGGGGCACGGTAGTGCCCCCGCCATGTAGACCAAAACAGCGGCACGGCCGTATCATCATTGCGAGACTTGGTTATTTTACAAGTTATGTTTTTGATGGCATGTCTTTGTTTAATCATAACGTTATCTCCACGCTAGGAATTTTTCCTAAGTACATACATCGTTGGGGCAGTTTAAATACATTAATTTCACAAGGACAAACATCCAGACCTGGAACACTTATTTGTAGGTAATACAAATTTTTGTTCCATGTGGGATTCGAACCTGCGGCGTTCAGCGCTACAAATCATTACCAAGTCACTCCGCCACGGAGTCAAAGGTGAAAGCCAACGATTTTGTTTTTTTACTTGATCCGAATTGCTTACGTTCAATTATTCATTTCTAAAAAAAATATGTATGAAATGAAAATTTGCCACCATTACATCATTTAATATTTATATATTACAATCATAAACATATTTCAAAATTACTTACTACCAAAAATATCGCTTATAAAAATCTCAATCGTTTAAAATGCTATAGGTATCTAGTTATAGTAAAGTGTAGTATAGCCCTATCGGTGTATCAACGCGATCGCGGGATGTCGGTGAGAAAAAGTAATACGTCCTGTCGTTGGGATTACCCGGAGCGTACTGAACACAGAACACTATTACTCCTATCGGAGAAGAACGACAACTTCATACAAAATTTAAGAAATGAGATATATAACTACTAGCTCCATCTATCGTCAGCCTCCTGCACTTCTCGTGTGGCGGGAAAATTTGAATGTGGTCTTTTTCGTTTTTTTTATTTGAGGTATTTTTGGCTTGCCTATACCAGCGCTAAATAAAAGAACAAAAATTACAAAATTTCAATTTATTTATTCAAAATAAAAATACAAATTAAAATAAAAAACATACATAACTTAAGAAACAAAATTTCTCCAGCAGCTTAGTTCTTGCAATAAAGACATTTGATGGGTTTAAACATGAAAAGAAAATCAATATTGATTACAACATTTCAATTACTTAAGTCAACGATGATAAACAATTTAAATAAGATTTACAATCATGGACGAATTGATAATATGCACAATCACAAATCACAGAACGTCTACAATAACCAAAATATCAATATTTTAATCAAAAACAAGTTAATAAATGAGCTCCTACACATAAGTGCAAAGTGCAACATTCATAAATAATAATTTTGTTTTGATAATATTTGGTTGTCTATCTATTTCCCTGAATTGACACTAAAAATTTTGTCTCTATATTATATGCAATGTATTAAGTATTGAATGCAGCTTATAAATAGAATAATTTTAATTCAAAATTATAAAATATATTAAATATTAGATTACAAAAATATTCCCTATTTCATTTTAAACATTTTCATATAGAGTACTTTCTTTTTCAGGTTCAATATTATGCGAATTTGATGTTTGTGGTTGTTCTTCAGTGGACATAATGTTGTCCTTTTTGAAGATCCTGCTTGTGTGGTTTTGCAGCAATAATTTGCGAGGGACCAGCTCGTGATTCCACAAAATAAAATGGGAATACACTTTGTTAGTCCGGAAATAAATAAAAACTGAAATAAATTATAGTATCATAAAATTATTATATAAAATTAAATTAACATTCTATTCATTGACATTACTTTCATAGTAAACCAGTCCCTACTCATGGCGTTACATTACCCTTCTACCAATACAAAATAAATGAATGGATCTTGTTCATCCAACTTGCTCTATAATACACCCTCTGTTACAATTAATATAACAAAATAAGATAGTAAATGCAATAACTATGTGAAAAGAAATCTGGTGTTTATCTATTGTTTGAGAACCATTTGATGCATGTATTTCTACTGTGTATTACAAGTTGTGCATTTAAATTTGATAGGTTTAGGACCAAATGTAATTATTCATATATTGTTATGCCAGAACTTCTTAAGGTTTGTTGTTGTTTTAAAATAAAATTTGATTGTTAAAAATAATATGCAGTGTGTTGTACTTTTAATAATGTAAGGAAAGGCTTGTGCTAACTTTATAGACTTCAATCCTTTGGATGCTTTGTCCAATCCAATTATCATAAATTAGTTGAAAGAATTAACAGGATTCAAACTACTGTATGTGGTCTGTCCATCCCTGTTAGATCCAGATGATGGTCATATGAATAATCATCATCATCTTCATTACAGTCTATTAAAGTCCACTCCTGAATATAGTAATCCCCATATAAAATATCTGAGTAATCCTTAAAGAAACTTTACTTTAACATACCGTATTACCATATACATTATACACTTTACTTACATCACATGGGACTGCAGTTCTTAAGAGCTTTTTCTTGGTTGCATCATTAAATTAACCATCATGAAAATGTTTTTCACACAGCATTCTGGGCTTATTATGTAGCTTTGTCTGGAAAGCTAAAGTATTATACTGCTCTTGGGAAGGAATATAATATTTCGCCCATAATTTACAGCTGAAAACAAAAGATACAATTATTAAATACAAATATTATCAAAGTAGGTCCAATGGTTTACAAACCAATAATTTGTTTTTAAATGGTAAAAGAGAAACAATAAGTTGGACAAGAGATTTACTTTAAGGTTAGAACTTATTAAATAGTGCATACCTATGTATATTGTATACGTACCGCAAAATATACTTTACTGCGAATTTCGGAAACCTAAATAATTTAATGTTGTAATGTGTTTTATAGTATTTTTAAAATAATTATATAAAATAATTGACAAAATAAAACGAGCTAAAATTTTTTTTGGATATTTAACATTACATGTATTTCGATAAAATAATTAAAACAGATATGTTTATAAGCAAATACATGGAAAAAATTACATTGAAGTAGACAGTTTTGGTGATTTTATAATATTAAATCGAAATATTATCGTAATTTAGGTTTTGCTATACCTTAAAAGACTATATATTTCCTTATAATAACGCTTAAAATATAGTATTTTAGCTTATAATAATGGTTGTATTCAACCTGAAAGATAACTCTGATGCATATTTTCTTAAAACACAGTGAAGGGATTGTCTTCGCCCTAAAAAACCGTCATTAAAAACTATGATTTTGCACTGCTATGTACTAAATAAATACTTCATCTTTCTAAAGCCCTAATTTTTAGCAAATAATCTCCTCATGTCGTTACGATATCGCCTTTGGAAAAACCATAAAACATGTATTTTTCGACGCGAAACGCATATGCCCTCTTAATTTTTAAGTCCTTGATGCCTGAAATAAAGTTATTGTATTGTATTGTACATATTTGGTTCCCTTTAATCTCGACGTTACTCGTTGCCCTGATTGAATATTTATAAAACCATCCTTTGAAACGCCAAATGACTGAGATGCGTTTTGTAAATAATCCTTTCTCCATCGATTATGGTACGATACTGCTCGTCCGTTAAAGTTTTAATCGATATCAAAGAAAATTTCATCTTCGGGCCAACCTTCTTCGGACCAAAATGAAGATATTGTGTTTTCTATTGTTTCAAATATCGAAACTTTTGATTGAATTGTGTTTGTGTTGTTTATATGTTCATGTGTTTTTATGATAGTAAGCTTTTTTCGATTTCCTTCCATTTGTATTTTTGGTATAAATTACTATAGGGCGTGGGATCTTTCATAAATATATTATCGGGTACCAAGTTCTATTTTCAAACCTCTCCTTAAATTATCGTTTGTAATATTAAACAACTTCACTTCCATATCGGTTATTATTTTTCCATCTATACCATAGTAGTGTACAAAAACATCTTCCTTGTTTGAGGCCGTTTTCACAAAGATCTGTACTTTAGTATTACACAAAACAAACTGATAAGCTATTATAACAATGCGAACACGAAACATTTTTGTTCAGAAATACTGTTTCAATAAAAATAAATTTATTGCCAATAGCTAGGTAGGTACTCATTATTAATTTGTAGTAGACTGTCGTCCTTATAGGATAGTATGTATAAATCTATACATATAAATAACATTTATGTGTTTGTATGTAAAAGTTTTTTGTGTGCTTTTGAAACATGAATAACTTTTGAAACATTTTGTCTGTCTGTATGTTTGTTCGGGCTAATCCGCGGTGTAACTAAACCGGTTGTGATGAAATTTCACGAACGGATAGAGAGCAACGCCATTTAGGCTATATTTTATCCGAAAACTATGCAAGATTTATTTTGTGTACTCGTAAAACATAAAATGAATGGGTTTTGATGATTATCTCAAACATTTTAAGAAATATGAAAATAGTTTCGAAGAAAACTTTTATGGTTTACAATTTTACTCAAATCAAGATCCTACCCTTTTCGGGAGGTAGAGCCATGTTGCATTTTAGTAGTATAGTTGTAACACGAATGAGTCGACTCGACCGGGGAAGGAGCATGCTCTCACAGAACACCAGCGTAATAAAGCGTAATAAATATAGTAGCTAAATGCTGCTGGATTTCCTATGGTGAGTGTAGAAAACCGGAGACCCTTTTTACTGTAAACGAAGCATTCCATCTTAGTCCTCACGGATGAACACGCATCTGCATCTTGATTCGTAATCGAGGATAGATGTGCTTTGTAGCATTCCTTGTGAAAGGCCTATCTTCAGTAGTGTACTTGTGAACTGGACTATAATGATGATGATGATGATGATGATGATGACGAAGGTATAGATATAACCGCTTGTGCAAAAGTCTTAAAACATGTGATCCAGTTACCACCAGGTGAACTGTGTGCTCGTTTGTCACCCTACCCTATAAAAAAACCCTCTCTGAAAGTTCTTAAAGTTTCAGACTTAACGATTTTAATCAATTTTTTTACATAATGATTTCTTAAATTTACGCGAACACTACACATTGAATAAAACTATTATTTACGGATTTTATCGCGTTTAATTACTTTAATTTATTTTTATTATTATTCCGACGTTTCGGGTGCTTTACAGCACCCATGGTCACGGGGGGGGGGGGGGACTGAGATGTTTGACGTCCCAATGTCATTGTTAGCCCGGCTACCTTCAGTTTTTGAATATTAATTTTTGGTCCGATTTACGCAAAACGAACTTACAGTATCTTCAAGTCTTGCAGTGGTATGCTTGGGTTTGGGTTTAATTTTGTTAATTATAGGATCCCAAGCAGATGGCAGCACCAAACCATCTTCTCTATTGAAATTAGGATGTTTTTTAATTTCAATAGCCTCACGTATCATCCTTGGTAGGAATCGGTGTTCCTTTGCGAGGACTTGTGGTTTATCATGTTCACAGACTGCAGATTTCCCGGAGCGTCGGTGCTTCACATCAGCTATATGTTCTTTCACGCGGGTTTTTATGGATCTTTTTGTTTGACCTATGTAAGAGAGACCACATTCACAATCTAACTTGTACACTCCTGCATCTTGCAGAGGGATATTACACTTGACGGATGGTAAAAATTGACTAATCTTCTTCGGCGGCTTGTAGTATGTTTTAATGGAAGCTCGCTTCAAGATGTAGCCAAGCTCGTCTGTGACTCCTCTGACATATGGTAGTACAGCAGGCACACGCTCGACTGTGGCCGGCTTCACTCGGTCACTGTGACGTAGGCGCGGGATCCGAAGCTTGTTGTCTTGCAACACTTGCTTGACATGCTGAAGTTCGGCTGCCAGATGTTTTCTGTCACAGATCCCTCGTGCTCTCTGAAACAAAGATTTGCCCACGGTAGCTAACTGTGAAGGATGATGGTGAGATTCACCATTTAAATATCGGTTGAATCTGATGAGCAGTAAGAAGCTAGTGCGCACACACACGCACTCCTGAGTGACGCAAAGCGACGGCGTCATTTTTTTTTTTTTGCGCCCGAAGCAAATATGGGCAACCCTCCGGAAAGCGGGGGAGGGAGGCGGTGAATGCTCATAGCATACCACGCAGCTGGCTGCGTGGTTATAAGGAGACTTTTACCCAAGTAGTTACGATGTACCAGTTCTGGCGCACTTGTAGAGAGGTTGTACCAGTTCTGGCGCACTGAGTCAGAAGTTGTACAAGTACGACGTTCGTCGATTCGCGATCCTAAAAAAAAAAAAAAAAAAAAAGGTTTTGGCATGCTCTGATCACGAATCTGCGGTCCATTTTTGCGTAGGATGCACGGTTCCGGAGATGTGCAGATCAATTAACTCTTATCTAATTGATATCCGCTTCGAGCCTCAACCGTCATTAGCGCTCCATTGTCCTTATCTACTTATCTATTGTTGATTGACTACCGTCATTATCTATTATTCGTCGGCGTGTGGGTCGGCTTATGCTATTGTATTATACTCCTTTGTTCCTATCTACACTAATCTGACTCATTAATAAAACACATTACCTAATTTTGTTAAAAGTTTTATTTATAAAATACAAAATCTTATTACTTATTATCTATAAAATAGGAGCGAAACATCTCATCCACTAAAATATCGTTGTACAATGTGTTCCCTGTAAATATACTCGTAAAACTATGCATTGAACATCCCTGAAACTTATATAGCAAATACATTAAGCAATATTCGCCACAAACTGAAGTCCTATCAACATTCCAGTTCCATCTTTTACAATTTCTTTTAAAAAACTCTAGATGATATCGTACAGGTACCCGTCCAAATGAATCAAAATATTGACCGACGTCATTCGTATCGATATATAAAGCTACCCAATGTGACCCTGGTTTATCATCTGTATCCAAATTGCATATTACCTAGTCAGGTCATAAATTCTATCACATGTTTAATATAAAATAATTGAAACAAGTTTATTCATTATGTAACCATTTATATACCAAAATGAACTTAACAAAACATAGATTCTTATGACACTATAGTTTATTCAAAACGACCTCCGTAATTTTGAATACAGACCTTCAATCTGCGCAGCCAGTCGTCTATCTCACCACGAACGAGGTCCATGTCATATCGGCGGCTGCCTTAATTAAAGATGTCTTGAGTGACTCGAAATTGGGATGAGGCTTTGAGCACGCCTTTTCCTCCAAGCGTTACCATATCTTGTAATCTAACGGATTCAAATCTGGACTGGTCTTTGTGTCGGATGAAGTCGATTTCACGCGCCGCCAGCCAGTCTTTTTTTTTGTTTTTAAAGAACGTTCCCTCCACACTAGGTTTTTCTCCTGTATCGTGGGGGGCAGTTTACAAACACAAATTTCACAAGGACAAACATCCAAACTCGGAACAATTACTTGTAGGTCGTACAAATACTTGTTCCGTGCGGGATTCGAACCCGCAACCCCCAAGCGCAGCCACTCATTGCTAAGCCACTACGCCACGGAGCTGTCAAAAGTCTTGTGTGCTCTTCGCTCTATGAGCTGACGCCGAATCTTGTTGGAATACCCAGTGCCTGTAATAACAGGAACATGGTATGAGAAACAGGTTACACAAGGTTCGTCAGGACTGTATTTTGATACACAACTGCATTCGTTTTTAACCTTTCTCACAAAAATGTACCTCTGTTAAGCCCCAATAAGAAACTCCCAACCACACCATGAGCGAGGATGGAAAATGACCCCGTTGGACACGCGGAATACGGTTGCTCGCTTCTTCACTACTGTGTGCGTACACCTTATCATTTTGTTTGTTGTAGCTCTCTTCTACGGTAAAAAATTTTTCATCCGAAAAAAGAATTTCCCGATATTTTTTTCCCGCGTACCGCTTCAACAAAGCGCGGCATCTCTTCAGTCTCAGATCCATTAGACGAGCATTCAAACGATGTCCTGTTTTTCTTCGATATGCCCGAAGCCCTAAGTCTTCATTTAACGCCGTGGTTCTGCTTAACCCCATCTGAAGGGCCAACAGTTTCTGCTTACGTTTGGGATTTCTTTTAATTCGCACCTTTACAGCTTTTATCACTGCTGGAGTCCTAACAAATCGAGGGCGACCACTTCTAGACCTGTCATCTACACTAGAGTCTTCATTGTATCGTTTGATGGTACGATAAACGAATCTTTTGGTTATATTCAAATTTTCAGTATATCAAAAAATTTAATTGGCGCGTAATCGCAACTGCAACACGGTCTTTTTTAAGCGCCCACTCCATATGTAAAAATGAGTAAAATTCTAAAAAGTATACAGTTTTATTTTCATGAACAATTCGAATTCAATAAACTTTTTTGTGACCAGCATTCTAAAAGAAAAGTTTTTACTGTGTGACAATACTTATGACCTGACTAGGTATATACGTTGGTACGTGGGTGTACATGGGCAGTCAGTGAGTAGCACATTATTTTCTAGACTCGGGTGAATCTTTTTCAGATGTTGTTGTCGTTTGATGGTACGATAAACGAATCTTTTGGTTATATTCAAATTTTCAGTATATCAAAAAATTTAATTGGCGCGTAATCGCAACTGCAACACGGTCTTTTTTAAGCGCCCACTCCATATGTAAAAATGAGTACAATTCTAAAAAGTATACAGTTTTATTTTCATGAACAATTCGAATTCAATAAACTTTTTTGTGACCAGCATTCTAAAAGAAAAGTTTTTACTGTGTGACAATACTTATGACCTGACTAGGTATATACGTTGGTACGTGGGTGTACATGGGCAGTCAGTGAGTAGCACATTATTTTCTAGACTGGGGTGAATCTTTTTCAGATGTTGTTGTACATCTAGTGTATCCATGATATTACTGCTATTAGTAGATTACTACAGTACAATCTACTCAATGACTAACATAGGAATGATCAATTATGTGATTTCTAAATATTAAATTGCATTTTTTCTGTTATACGAGTCATCAATACACTGAATAAGACGCAACACGAAGAATGTGAGATAAGGTTGTTGACGCATAAAGTTGTTATCAATTCTACTGTAGAAATTCTTTAGATTAGAATTATTACTTACTGGTACTATATAAGACCAAGCAACTGCAGTCATGTCTCGGTCTACCTCGACACCTTTTAATATTTACTTTCGCTCTATATATTTTCTTCACCATTCGGTCTTCACTCATTCGTTCAACGTGCCCAAACCATTGGAGTACGCCCCTATCAATTTTTGTGATAAGGTCATCTTTCAATCCTGCCATATTGCGAATCTCTTCGTTTCGCTTTCGGTCGGCTATGGTAACGCCACACATTTTACGAAGAGATCGCATCTCCACTGCATTCAACTTGCTTTTATGCTTCTTCTGGCATACCCAGGTTTCGCTGCCATATAACAAAGTCGGTACCAAAACTGCGTTATGTATTGCAAGGCGTGCACTCTTCACCACGCCTTGCCTTTTGACTAATGTATTCAGGGCACCATTGACTTTGTTTCCGGCAGCGACACGCCTATCCACATCTAAATCACATCTTCCATCCCGGCTGAAAGCACTCCCCAAGTATACAATTTCATTTACCTGTTCTAGACATTCCTGATTTACCCATATTTCACATTTCGTTCTCTCTTCGTCCTTTTCAAATACCAGAACCTTAGTTTTATTAGCATTCAAACGGAGACCTTTAATTTCACATTCCTCTTTCATACACGTGACTAATGCCTGCAGTTCTGCTTCTGATGGTGCAATAAGCACTGCATCATCAGCATACAGCAGACAATTAACTTTTATGTCACCCAATTTCACACCCAAACAGCTATCTTTCAGCTTCTGTAAACAGCTGTCGAGATACAGTATGAACAGCCAGGAAGACATGACACAACCCTGTTTTACGCCCGCTTGGACGCTAAACATGGGTGACAGGTCATGCCCTACCCGCACACAGGCTTTACAGTCATAGTAAAGTGACTGCACAGCCCTTAGCAATCGACCATCCACACCATATCCCGGCAACAGTTCCCACATTTTCTTCCTTATAACCTTATCAAATGCTTTCTCCAGATCCACAAAAGCACAGAAAATCCTCTGGTTAACACTCAGAAGCTTCTCCGTGATCATGCGGAGAGAAAACATTTGATCCGTGCATCCTCTTCCAGGTCAAAATCCGCATTGTGCCTCCCATAAGAATCTTTCCGATTTCTCTTGCATCCTGCGTGTCAAAATCTTCGAATAAACTTTACTTGCTAAACTGGTCAAGCTGATCGCCCGATAGCTCCCGCAGTCAAAATGTGAACCTTTACCTTTATATAAAGGCACAATGACCGCGGATCGCCAATCATCCGGGACATCTCCCGTCCGCCAGCACAAATTGCACAGCAGATGAAAGCTGTCCCAGACGCGAGGCCCACCGTACTTGACCATTTCAGCAGTAACTCTGTCTAGTCCCGCAGCCTTACCACATTTCAAACTTCGAATCGCACGTTCAATCTCTTTCATGCTGATGACCTCAGTGTCATCGAGGTCCGTGTCTGGCGTGCCAGTCACGGCGTCACCCCCGGATCCTTCACTGAGATCATGACACGCATACAATTCTCTATAAAATTCACTCCATCGCTGCATGACGTCCGATTTTTCCGAGAGGACGTCATTGGTTCTCGAAAGCACTTTGTTCATTCTTAAAGCTGTCGCACCACTCCGGGACCTTCCAACCTCTTTCCAGAAGAGTTTGGAGTTTTCCCTAAAGTTGTGCGACAACCTCTCGTCCGCTTCTATTCTACACCTTTCACGTACTTCCTCAATCAATGTTTTCGCATGAACTTTCTGCAGCTTATATCTTTCTTTCATCTTCTCTCTCATATGCTCATCGTTACTAGAGGCTAAGTAGTCTAACCATGCTTTTTTCTTCTTTTTTACAGCTTCTTTCACTTCGTCATTCCACCATGCATCTCTTCTTTTACTACTACCTCTTTTACCTCTCTTACCACATACTTCTTCCGCTGCACTTACCATTCCATCCCTAAGGTTCTGCCATGTTCTCTCCACACATTCTTTCCTGCCATCGATGGTGTCAAGCTTTTCGGCTACCCTCGTGTGATATTTGTCCCTAGTATCCGCTTCCTGAAGCTTCCAGCTTCGGATGCGACAGACCGACTGTGGTTCTGTTACTGCCGTCCGGTGGCGCCAACCCGCGAACAAACCCCTAAATCTAGTAATTACTAGATAATGATCCGTTCCCAGGTCAGCACCCCTGAACACTCGTGTATCCATCACCTGTTTTCGCAGTCGGTCATCCACCAGGAACAAATCAATCATACTTCTCTCATTCTTTCTTTCTCTAGTGTACATATGGATCTTCCTGTGATTAAACATAGTGTTTGTCACAAGAAGACCCTTTTCCTTGCATACAGCCAGTATAAGCTTGCCAGCATCATTAACCCTTTTATCTCCAAACTTTCCAAGCACCGACTCGTATCCTGGTCGAGCGATGCCTACCCATCCATTCAAATCACCACATACAACAGTTCTTTCGTTTCCCTTAACCAAATTATTATTATTATTTAGTGTTAACAAATTATATTTAAATATTTTGTGTGTGTATATGATTAAGCCGTGGTAGCTCAGATGGTTAGCGCAAGCTGTAAATTTTACAGTACGTAACGCGGGTTCGATCCCCGCCAACACCAATTAAATTGTTAATTGCAATTTTAAGTGTTTATTCTATTGACACACTTACTTTTCTTTCTGTTATTTTCTTACGTGTGTATGATTTAGTGTTAACAAATTATATTTAAATATTTTGTGTGTGTATATGATTACGCCGTGGTAGCTCAGATGGTTAGCGCAAGCTGTAAATTTTACAGTACGTAACGCGGGTTCGATATCCGCCGACACCAATTAAATTGTTAATTGCAATTTTAAGTGTTTATTCTATTGACACACTTACTTTTCTTTCTGTTATTTTCTTACGTGTGTATGAATTAGTGTTAACAAATTATATTTAAATATTGTGTGTGTGTATATGATTAAGCCGTGGTAGCTCAGATGGTTAGCGCAAGATGTAAATTTTACAGTACGTAACGCGGGTTCGATCCCCACCGACACCACTTAAATTGTTAATTGCAATTTTAAGTGCTGATTTACCACGTGCTCGGCGGTGAAGGAAAACATCGTGAGGAAACCTGCATGTCTGAGAAAATTTCGAAGGCATGTGAAGTTCGCCAACACGCATTGAGACCGCGCCGCGGACATTTCCTAGCCATAAATACAAAGACAATAGCAGAAAGTAAAAAGTTAAAAAATACTTTTTTAACAATGACAGTCATTAGTTGATCATTAGTGAATGTGATTCTGTTTTCTTAAATTACAGGAAGAAAAGAGCAGAAGGAAGAAATGGGACGATGGGAAGTAATGAAGAATGAATTGTTATGTGAAGTTTGTTGGAACAAACATATTTTAGTCACGTGTAAATACTTTTAACATTTGGGTTCAAAATGACACAAAATCTAAAAAATATTAGATACATCATCGACATGGACGGATTTTACATTACATATCCTCATAAACATTTTCAATGTAGAGAAATGGCTATTCTAGACGTAAAACTATCTAATAAAAATGATTCGTTTATCGATCATTATTTGTTTCGGCCAAGTTGTCCTTTCAATTATTTGTCGCAAAAAGACAAAAAAACTGTTCGTTATTGTGAAATACACGTGCACGGCATTCCATATTTTGATGTGACCGAAGAATTAAAATGTGCCTACAAACAAGAGAACATCATTCCCATATTAAATTGGTATATTAGAAATTTGTGCAAAGACGAAGTGATCGCATACAAAGGTGGTTCAACAGAAAAACAATTTTTAAAAATGTTGACGACGAATGATAGAATTTTTAATATTGAAGAATACAAATGTCCAAAATACAATGATTTGGTAAATGTCATAAATTTAAACAAACGTTATGTGTGTAATAATCATATATTTGCAAAAAATAATCACAAAATTTTACATTGTTCTTGTGACGAAGTGTGGGTTTTTTACAAGTGGTTATTGCTTGAAAATAAAATTTTAAATTAATCATAAATTTTGTTTGATTTCCCAAAAACATTAGTTATAGTATACTATATAATACAAAATTGGTTCAACAGAAAAACAATTTTTAAAAATGTTGACGACGAATGATAGAATTTTTAATATTGAAGAATACAAATGTCCAAAATACAATGATTTGGTAAATGTCATAAATTTAAACAAACGTTATGTGTGTAATAATCATATATTTGCAAAAAATAATCACAAAATTTTACATTGTTCTTGTGACGAAGTGTGGGTTTTTTACAAGTGGTTATTGCTTGAAAATAAAATTTTAAATTAATCATAAATTTTGTTTGATTTCCCAAAAACATTAGTTATAGTATACTATATAATACAAAATTGGTTCAACAGAAAAACAATTTTTAAAAATGTTGACGACGAATGATAGAATTTTTAATATTGAAGAATACAAATGTCCAAAATACAATGATTTGGTAAATGTCATAAATTTAAACAAACGTTATGTGTGTAATAATCATATATTTGCAAAAAATAATCACAAAATTTTACATTGTTCTTGTGATGAAGTGTGGGTTTTTTACAAGTGGTTATTGCTTGAAAATAAAATTTTAAATTAATCATAAATTTTGTTTGATTTCCCAAAAACATTAGTTAAAGTATACTTTTTTACGTGGTATTGTTTTTACGTGGTAGAGCCATGCTGCAGTTATATTAGTAGTATAGTTGTAGCACGAATGGGTCGGCTCGACCGGGGAAGGACAATGCTCTCACAGAATACCAGCGTGAAATAGTAGCTTAATGCTGCTGTATTTCGTATGGTGAGTGTAGAGAACCGGAGACCCTTTTTACTGGAAATGAGGCATTCCATCTCAGTCCTCACGGGTGACAACGCATCTGCATTTTGATTTGTAATGGAAGATAGATGTAGATGTCTATGGGCCGCAGAACCCACTTACCATCAGGTGGACTGTGTGCTTGTTTGTCAGCCTATTATATAAAAAAATACTATATAATACAAAATTGGTTCAACAGAAAAACAATTTTTAAAAATGTTAACGACGAATAATAGAATTTTTAATACTGAAGAATACAAATTTCCAAAATACAATGATTTGGTAAAGATTGATTTCCCAAAAACATTAGTTACAAAATTTATGATTAATTTAAAATTTTATTTTCAAGCAATAACCACTTGTAAAAAACCCACACTTCGTCACAAGAACAATGTAAAATTTTGTGATTATTTTTTGCAAATATATGATTATTACACACATAACGTTTGTTTAAATTTATGACATTTACCAAATCATTGTATTTTGGACATTTGTATTCTTCAATATTAAAAATTCTATCATTCGTCGTCAACATTTTTAAAAATTGTTTTTCTGTTGAACCAATTTTGTATTATATAGTATACTATAACTAATGTTTTTGGGAAATCAAACAAAATTTATGATTAATTTAAAATTTTATTTTCAAGCAATAACCACTTGTAAAAAACCCACACTTCGTCACAAGAACAATGTAAAATTTTGTGATTATTTTTTGCAAATATATGATTATTACACACATAACGTTTGTTTAAATTTATGACATTTACCAAATCATTGTATTTTGGACATTTGTATTCTTCAATATTAAAAATTCTATCATTCGTCGTCAACATTTTTAAAAATTGTTTTTCTGTTGAACCAATTTTGTATTATATAGTATACTATAACTAATGTTTTTGGGAAATCAAACAAAATTTATGATTAATTTAAAATTTTATTTTCAAGCAATAACCACTTGTAAAAAACCCACACTTCGTCACAAGAACAATGTAAAATTTTGTGATTATTTTTTGCAAATATATGATTATTACACACATAACGTTTGTTTAAATTTATGACATTTACCAAATCATTGTATTTTGGACATTTGTATTCTTCAATATTAAAAATTCTATCATTCGTCGTCAACATTTTTAAAAATTGTTTTTCTGTTGAACCACCTTTGTATGCGATCACTTCGTCTTTGCACAAATTTCTAATATACCAATTTAATATGGGAATGATGTTCTCTTGTTTGTAGGCACATTTTAATTCTTCGGTCACATCAAAATATGGAATGCCGTGCACGTGTATTTCACAATAACGAACAGTTTTTTTGTCTTTTTGCGACAAATAATTGAAAGGACAACTTGGCCGAAACAAATAATGATCGATAAACGAATCATTTTTATTAGATAGTTTTACGTCTAGAATAGCCATTTCTCTACATTGAAAATGTTTATGAGGATATGTAATGTAAAATCCGTCCATGTCGATGATGTATCTAATATTTTTTAGATTTTGTGTCATTTTGAACCCAAATGTTAAAAGTATTTACACGTGACTAAAATATGTTTGTTCCAACAAACTTCACATAACAATTCATTCTTCATTACTTCCCATCGTCCCATTTCTTCCTTCTGCTCTTTTCTTCCTGTAATTTAAGAAAACAGAATCACATTCACTAATGATCAACTAATGACTGTCATTGTTAAAAAAGTATTTTTTAACTTTTTACTTTCTGCTATTGTCTTTGTATTTATGGCTAGGAAATGTCCGCGGCGCGGTCTCAATGCGTGTTGGCGAACTTCACATGCCTTCGAAATTTTCTCAGACATGCAGGTTTCCTCACGATGTTTTCCTTCACCGCCAAGCACGTGGTAAATCAGCACTTAAAATTGCAATTAACAATTTAAGTGGTGTCGGTGGGGATCGAACCCGCGTTACGTACTGTAAAATTTACATCTTGCGCTAACCATCTGAGCTACCACGGCTTAATCATATACACACACACAATATTTAAATATAATTTGTTAACACTAAATCATACACACGTAAGAAAATAACAGAAAGAAAAGTAAGTGTGTCAATAGAATAAACACTTAAAATTGCAATTAACAATTTAATTGGTGTCGGCGGATATCGAACCCGCGTTACGTACTGTAAAATTTACAGCTTGCGCTAACCATCTGAGCTACCACGGCTTAATCATATACACACACAAAATATTTAAATATAATTTGTTAACACTAAATCATACACACGTAAGAAAATAACAGAAAGAAAAGTAAGTGTGTCAATAGAATAAACACTTAAAATTGCAATTAACAATTTAATTGGTGTTGGCGGGGATCGAACCCGCGTTACGTACTGTAAAATTTACAGCTTGCGCTAACCATCTGAGCTACCACGGCTTAATCATATACACACACAAAATATTTAAGTATAATTTGTTAACACTAAATAATAATAATAATAATAATAATAATAATATTCCACAACTATCACACAACGCCATCTAGTCCCAAGCTTAGCAGAGCTTGTGTTATGGGTACTAGACAACTGATAAACATACTTATATATTTCTAAATACATAAATATTATAGATAAATTACACTCAGACACAGAACAAATGATCGTGCTCATCACGCAAACATTTGTCCTGGGTGGGAATCGAACCCACGATCTCCGGCATAACAGTCAGGGTCACTAATCACTAGACCAACAGGCCTGTCGTTCAAAATCATACACACGTAAAAAAATAACAGAAAGAAAAGTAAGTTTGTCAATAGATTAAACACTTACATCTATGGCCTTTGATGCGTTGAAGTAACATAAATGTATTATTGATAGATACACTGCGGTCAAACGACCATACACTAACTCCATGACTGCAGTTGCTTGGTCTTATATAGTACCAGTAAGTAATGATTCTAATCTAAAGAATTTCTACAGTAGAATTGATAACAACTTTATGCGTCAACAACCTTATCTCACATTCTTCGTGTTGCGTCTTATTCAGTGTATTGATGACTCGTATAACAGAAAAAATGCAATTTAATATTTAGAAATCACATAATTGATCATTCCTATGTTAGTCATTGAGTAGATTGTACTGTAGTAATCTACTAATAGCAGTAATATCATGGATACACTAGATGTACAACAACATCTGAAAAAGATTCACCCCAGTCTAGAAAATAATGTGCTACTCACTGACTGCCCATGTACACCCACGTACCAACGTATGTAGTCAGGTCATAAGTATTGTCACACAGTAAAAACTTTTCTTTTAGAATGCTGGTCACAAAAAAGTTTATTGAATTCGAATTGTTCATGAAAATAAAACTGTATACTTTTTAGAATTGTACTCATTTTTACATATGGAGTGGGCGCTTAAAAAAGACCGTGTTGCAGTTGCGATTACGCGCCAATTAAATTTTTTGATATACTGAAAATTTGAATATAACCAAAAGATTCGTTTATCGTACCATCAAACGACAACAACATCTGAAAAAGATTCACCCGAGTCTAGAAAATAATGTGCTACTCACTGACTGCCCATGTACACCCACGTACCAACGTATATACCTAGTCAGGTCATAAGTATTGTCACACAGTAAAAACTTTTCTTTTAGAATGCTGGTCACAAAAAAGTTTATTGAATTCCAATTGTTCATGAAAATAAAACTGTATACTTTTTAGAATTTTACTCATTTTTACATATGGAGTGGGCGCTTAAAAAAGACCGTGTTGCAGTTGCGATTACGCGCCAATTAAATTTTTTGATATACTGAAAATTTGAATATAACCAAAAGATTCGTTTATCGTACCATCAAACGATACAATGAAGACTCTAGTGTAGATGACAGGTCAAGAAGTGGTCGCCCTCGATTTGTTAGGACTCCAGCAGTGATAAAAGCTGTAAAGGTGCGAATTAAAAGAAATCCCAAACGTAAGCAGAAACTGTTGGCCCTTCAGATGGGGTTAAGCAGAACCACGGCGTTAAATGAAGACTTAGGGCTTCGGGCATATCGAAGAAAAACAGGACATCGTTTGAATGCTCGTCTAATGGATCTGAGACTGAAGAGATGCCGCGCTTTGTTGAAGCGGTACGCGGGAAAAAAATATCGGGAAATTCTTTTTTCGGATGAAAAATTTTTTACCGTAGAAGAGAGCTACAACAAACAAAATGATAAGGTGTACGCACACAGTAGTGAAGAAGCGAGCAACCGTATTCCGCGTGTCCAACGGGGTCATTTTCCATCCTCGCTCATGGTGTGGTTGGGAGTTTCTTATTGGGGCTTAACAGAGGTACATTTTTGTGAGAAAGGTTAAAAACGAATGCAGTTGTGTATCAAAATACAGTCCTGACGAACCTTGTGTAACCTGTTTCTCATACCATGTTCCTGTTATTACAGGCACTGGGTATTCCAACAAGATTCGGCGTCAGCTCATAGAGCGAAGAGCACACAAGACTTTTGACAGCTCCGTGGCGTAGTGGCTTAGCAATGAGTGGCTGCGCTTGGGGGTTGCGGGTTCGAATCCCGCACGGAACAAGTACTTGTACGACCTACAAGTAATTGTTCCGAGTTTGGATGTTTGTCCTTGTGAAATTTGTGTTTGTAAACTGCCCCCCACGATACAGGAGAAAAACCTAGTGTGGAGGGAACGTTCTTTAAAAACAAAAAAAAAGACTGGCTGGCGGCGCGTGAAATCGACTTCATCCGACACAAAGACCAGTCCAGATTTGAATCCGTTAGATTACAAGATATGGTAACGCTTGGAGGAAAAGGCGTGCTCAAAGCCTCATCCCAATTTCGAGTCACTCAAGACATCTTTAATTAAGGCAGCCGCCGATATGACATGGACCTCGTTCGTGGTGAGATAGACGACTGGCTGCGCAGATTGAAGGTCTGTATTCAAAATTACGGAGGTCGTTTTGAATAAACTATAGTGTCATAAGAATCTATGTTTTGTTAAGTTCATTTTGGTATATAAATGGTTACATAATGAATAAACTTGTTTCAATTATTTTATATTAAACATGTGATAGAATTTATGACCTGACTAGGTAATATGCAATTTGGATACAGATGATAAACCAGGGTCACATTGGGTAGCTTTATATATCGATACGAATGACGTCGGTCAATATTTTGATTCATTTGGACGGGTACCTGTACGATATCATCTAGAGTTTTTTAAAAGAAATTGTAAAAGATGGAACTGGAATGTTGATAGGACTTCAGTTTGTGGCGAATATTGCTTAATGTATTTGCTATATAAGTTTCAGGGATGTTCAATGCATAGTTTTACGAGTATATTTACAGGGAACACATTGTACAACGATATTTTAGTGGATGAGATGTTTCGCTCCTATTTTATAGATAATAAGTAATAAGATTTTGTATTTTATAAATAAAACTTTTAACAAAATTAGGTAATGTGTTTTATTAATGAGTCAGATTAGTGTAGATAGGAACAAAGGAGTATAATACAATAGCATAAGCCGACCCACACGCCGACGAATAATAGATAATGACGGTAGTCAATCAACAATAGATAAGTAGATAAGGACAATGGAGCGCTAATGACGGTTGAGGCTCGAAGCGGATATCAATTAGATAAGAGTTAATTGATCTGCACATCTCCGGAACCGTGCATCCTACGCAAAAATGGATCCTTTTTTTTTTTTTTTTTTTTTTTTTTTTTTTTTTTTTTTTTTTTTTTTTTTAGGATCGCGAATCGACGAACGTCGTACTTGTACAACTTCTGACTCAGTGCGCCAGAACTGGTACATCGTAACTACTTACCCACTAAACACCGCCTTTTAGGAAATGGCTTAACGATCTGACTAGAGATCTCTAAGCCGTATACGAACGCGACCCTCCTTGGCAGAAAGGAGGGCGCAGCACGGCGTCATCGCGTATAATTATAATTATACCTACCTATGCGGTTCATAGCCGTGTAGTGTAGTGAGCCGTGGTAGCTCAGTGGTTAACGCTCGCTGTAAATATAAGAGAATGCGAGTAACCCGGGTTCGATCCCCGCTGGCACCAATGAAATTGTTAATTGCAATTTTAAGTGCTGATTTACCACGTGCTCGGCGGTGAAGGAAAACATCGTGAGGAAACCTGCACGTCTGAGGAATAAGAAAAAAAATATTTCGAAGACATGTGAAGTTCGTCAACACGCATTTGGGCAGTGCGGCGGACACTTCCTTGCCCTAAACCCTCTCAGAAATGAGGGGAGGCCTGAGCCCAGCAGTGGAACGTATATAGGCGTATTACTTTACTTTTATGCGGTTCATGTTTAAATGATAACATAAACTCAAAAGGCAATTCCGAGCTCCGTGACGCAGTAGCTTAGCAATGAGTGGCTGCGCTTGGGGCTGCGGGTTCGAATCCCGCACGGAACAAATATTTGTATGGTCTACAAATAGTTGTTCCGGGTCTGGATGTTTGTCCTTGTGTAATTTATGTTTGTAAACTGCCCCCACGATACAGGAGAAAATCCTATTGTGGGGGTAACGTATTTTAAAAAGAGAAAAGAGAGAAGAAACAAATTGGTGTCATTAGAACTTAGGATCTGCTGCGTGAAACGTAATTATTGAGAACCCAATTTGGTTGTTATTATGAAAGTTCTTATGTGAATTTAAGTGGGTGTTATTATATACTAATAATTTCATTGATTTGTTTTACCTAATTTTTAACCGACTTCGAAAAAAGGAGGCGGTTCTCAATTCGTTGGTTTTATGTATGTTCTAAAAAATATACTTTCCAGATGATCCCACGGTAATCGATAATGGTCAAGTCAGGATCTGATGAAGGGATCTTGGAGAAATCGACGGAACTCTTCAATAAATGACAGCAAATCAACCGCGATTGCTGCTATCGTGTATCTATGCATTCTTTACGCAACCACACAGTATAATATCACGCCTGTACCCACTAAAGGGACATAACTCTCAACTAAAAATGCTAACATAAAAAACTTTTTTTTTTTAAAAAATGTAACCGACTTCTAACACAAACATAATTATTTTACACTTTTTTCTGTTTTCTTTATGTTTTAGTATTTTATTGTAGGTTACGCAAATATTACTGTATTGTAGCTAGTTAGCTATAACAGCCCACAGGCAACTCCCCGATATATGCAAGCCAGTGTCAGGACAACTGCTTTTTCAACTGCGCGATTTTGATGTGAGTGGGGCTTTTATGTAGGTTAATTAAATAAATAAAAAATGTTAGTTTGTAAATTGTTTATTGATTGTTTGTGTTCAATAGCGGTTTGCAATATTCTCCTAGTACTTAGAAAGTTATCAACAATAGGCATTGTGTCACTGCAGGGACAATTACATACGTCTATCAAAATGGTAACGTACCTAAACGGAATACTAACAGCACAGACTTCCTTACAGAAGTCCAAAGAACACGTAATTAGGTAAGTAATTAGAAGAAAACTACAACTTGAGATTGATTGTAAATCAAATTCACAGTACAGACACAATTAGCGAAATATAAATAAAAATTTGATTTATTTTATGATAGCTAACGCTAGTTGAAAACTAAACACTGTATGGGAATGACATCACTGAACGAGTCGGGTGGTCAGTCCAAAGAAATAAAAGGCGCGATTGTAGAAAGAATTCGTTACGAAACGTTTGTAGGCTAGGGGGCTTGGCCTGTTTATGCTATTGATAACAAAGGCTATAAAATATGTACAACTTAGAATCTAAATCCTATTCTCCTATATGTACTACTTAGAATCTAAATCCTATTCTCCTATATGTACTTAATCTGTATTCATAACATAATATCTGAGGTAGGTTTATGCGCTCCTTAGTTTTTATATAGTTCGTATTATTCTGTAATAAATTAAATCCATTGATATTATAAGAAATTAATTATAATATCATTGATTAAATCTAATTCAAAATATACTATAATACCATAGCAAATCTACTATTTTATTTAGTAGTAGGTTATATAGTAGTACTTATAGTAAATTATATGTAAAAAATATGAGTATGTCTGAGGTAAGGTTAAATATTATAAACAAATATTTGCCAAGTGCGAATCGGACTTCCGAGCTACTACATATTACTATCTATCAAAAAAAGCCAAAAATACACGTTTCTTTTTCTAGTAGGAAACCCTTTAATTTCAAATTTATTTTTACTATTTGTTGTTATAGCGGCAACAGAAATACACGTTCTGTGAAAATTACAACCATCTACCTGTTACGGATCATGAGATGCAGCCCGCAGACAGACAGACACACGGACAGCGGCGGCTTCGTAATAGGGCCCTGCTGGTTACCCTTGGGGTACGGAATCTCTGTATGGTTCTTTCTTCAAAGGACCATATTAGCCACCTGCCTGGTTCTCGTTTGACATGACCAATGTACTGGACTGCCCTCTCACGGTACGTATACACCAAAACCGATTTTGTCGGCCGATGGCGGACCGAACTACTCGGACGAGTTACTCGGACGTGTATGTGCTACAGTGCCGACATCGGACGTTGCCACTATTCTGTTGACTCTGTTGCTTAACAGACGCGTTTTTAAAATGGAGGAATTTGAAGAAATGTATCTCTTTGAAAATTCATACCGCAATTTAATTCGTCGACGTCATCGTCGGCGACATCGGCGTGTGTGGGTTAATGAAATATTTATGTACAGAAAACAACTAGGTGAATACCACCACCTTTTTGAAGAATTAAAATTACAACCCATGAAGTTTTTCGAATATTTTAGAATGTGTTTTAGCACATTTCAATATATTCTAAATGCAGTCGAACCACTAATAACAAAGCAGAATACAAACTATAGGGAATGTATATCACCGACGGAAAGACTCGCTATAACATTGCGGTAAGTATAGATGGATGTAATTTTATAGATTTGTTGTAGGGTTAGTTAGGCACTTAATTCTTGTGACATAATTATTAACATGTTACCTTTCATTTCAGGTACCTTGCAACTGGACATTCTTTTCGATCTTTAGCATTTTCGTTTAGAGTGTCAAATAGTGCCGTTGGAATAATTGTCAGAGAGACTTGCAAGGCTATATTTGATAGTCTAGTATCACATCATATGCCTATGCCAACCGACGAAACGATCCACCAAAATGTTGAATTATATTGGTCGAAGTGGGGATTTCCTAATTGTACTGGTTCGTTGGACGGTAAACATATTCGAATGAAATGCCCTTCTAATTCTGGTAGTATGTACTATAATTCATATTCGAATGAAATGCCCTTCTAATTCTGGTAGTATGTACTATAATTACTTACAAGAAATTTTTTTCCATTGTTTTACAAGCGGTTGCAAGCCCAGATTACAAATTTTTATTTATTGAAGTAGGAGCTTATGGACAACAAAGCGATGGTGGTACGTTTGCCACTTCGGCGTTGTATCGTCGGTTTGAAAATGGGTATTTAAATATTTCTAAATGTTTACCAAATACAAATACCTTGTTGCCCTTGGTACTAGCAGATGAAGCATATCCTCTAAAAAGGTATATTATGAGACCATATCCAAAAAGTAACCTGGGAGAGCAGGAAACAATTTATAACGAACGTTTATCAAATGCCCGAGTAGTAATTGAATGTGCTTTTGGTATAATAACACAAAAATGGAGAATATTGACCAAATGTATAGAAACAACTACAGAAAATGCTGAGACTATTGTAAAGTGTATTTGTTTATTACACAAAATTGTTATAGCCAAAGAAGGACAACCAAGGCGCAATCATTCCACAGATCAAAGGAGAAATTTAGGTCAAAGAAGTAGCTATGCTTCTAGAGGGCAAAACAGAAGTACGACTGAAGCTTATAATATTCGTGAAGCTTTCAAACACTTCTTTAGTAATGCAAATATGGTTCAATAAATTATAATTTTTCAATTAATTTTATTTTAAACCCTACTGTAATAAAAAAGTGTGAAATTGAAATAAAAATCCATAGTTTAGTGACCTATTGGTTTTATTTTAATTAATAAGTATTATTTAGATGTAATCGTAATAATAAATGGAAAAATTATCGTAAATTCGAGTCCAAATCTGCATTAGTGATCGTGTACAAATGTTGAACGCTTGAACTAGGTATTTAAATACCTAAAAACTGCCAAGTTTTAACAGTCCGACAATTATTCATTTATCTTACTATTTTAAAACAACACGTGTCACTAAATTTTAGTGAGACAAAGTGTGCCATACTGTTTACCATTGAATATTCCTACGCACATAAATATTTTTGTTTTCTTGGTCCATTCTTGTAAAATAAAATAAATAAGCAACTAAACTTATACATTTTAAATAACAATCAATGTAAAAAAAAACCTATTCAAATGGCTTCAAAAACTAGATTTTTCTATAGGATAGGGTGACAAACGAGCACACAGTCCACTTCTCTACACTCAACAACGAAACACAGCAGCATTAAGCTACTATTTTACGTAGGTATTCTGTGAGAGCGTGGTCCTTCCCCGGTCGAGCCCACCCATTCATGCTAACCATAATGGCTGTAGCGTGGATCTACCATGTAAATTGTAAATGATGAAACAGAAGAATTATTGAAATCCCTAAATAACTGAATTACCTTTATAATGTATAATTAATACACTATTAAATTATATCTTCTTATTATAATTGTTACTTTAATGAATACTACTCGACCTCTCCGTCGCAAACACACAAAACACATACACACATACGAAAAGAACAATTTACACTCAACACTTAAAAACTAACTTATATATTTAGGTTTAATTTTAATTCTTTAAAATAATACTGTTTGATATATGTTTACGTAAGTTTCTAAATCATTAAGATTTCTGTTAAAATGTCTTAAATACAAGCTTGGTAATTTTTTTTCCTGAATAAAGAAATTATTATTATTATGTTGATGATTGTGAAGGAGTCGTTTGATTGGTGGTCAGTGGCAAATGGCCCTTCGCGAATGCGGATGTTTGTGAAGGCGTCATTTGATTAATGATCAGTGGCAAAGGCTCTTCAATATTGACAACGCATGGAGTAAATGACATATTCGATGACAAGTCTCCAGAATCGGGGCAACTTAATTCTTCGGAGTAACGGCTTACAGGAGAATACTGTAGTTGGGTATTTTCTTCTTCCATGAACACGTCTAACAATTTTCGTTGAACCAAGATTTTTCTATTTCGTGGCACTTCTTTTAAGTATGGAAGCAAACTCAACAAAAAGTTACGATCAGGATCATCTGCAGATTTATCTGCTGACCTGGACTCATATAATTGAAGTTTTCTTTTTTCGATCTCTAAATACTCTAGGTCCACATCAATATTTCTCTTTTTCATAAGTCTTCCAGGTTGATTGGATGTAAAACGATGAGCTTGCGTTATAGGTACACGAATAGGTTTGGTATGTGGTCTAGTATGTTGTTGTGACGTGGAGAATACTGCTTGGCTCGAATTCGAAGCTCCTAGCTGCGACAAAGATGAAGCTCCAGGCTGCAATAAAGGTGCGGGTGTGGGCTGCGACAAAGGTGAGAGTCCAGGCTGCGGTACTGTTTGTGGCTGTGATTCAGGTGAATACTTAGAAAAATAGGAGGACTCCGCAATATCTTCAGTTTCTTGGCTGGGAGGTTCAAGCACATTTCCGGTTAAAGTTTTCGGTGTGATTTGTTTCGCCAAGAATAGTAACGATTCGTAATATATCCACGAAGTTAATTTGTGATCCGCCGCAGCACCGGATCTACCTGGTTCATTGCGTTTGTTATATTCTTTACGGAAATGGTCCCTTAAATTGGTCCATTTTTTTAATGTCTGGAATCGCTATATCCGTTTCCGATGCAACTTCAGCCCATAACCGCTTCGAAACATCTCGATTATTGTAAGTTTTTGAATGTTTATCCCACAAGGTTGGTCTACTAAAAACACAACTAATTAATTTTTCAACATCCATAGTCGTTTAGGTGTATAAGAACGCTGACAGAAAAAAACAGAATTAATACAGAATTATTAAATTAAACTATAAATACACTTAATTTTCTCTGTAGACGCCGGCAGTCTGGCGAGAAATCCCAACAAGTTTGGATCGGCCGTTGATCGGCCGTTTTCGTCTGTCATCGGACGATGGCGGTCGTGTTGGTGTACGCCATTGATTTATATGGTGCTTGTATAACTCAATGGTGTACGCGCTCTCTTTGTTCCACCAGTGTTTGATTCAATCGTCCGAGTTCGGCCATCGTCGCCCGAGCAAACTTCGGCCGATAACGGATTAGGTGTACGCGAGCCGTCAGAGTTTGTTTCTTCTCAGTTTCATGTTTTTGTTGTGTTTTAAAATTATTATTGTTCTTAGATTACTTACATAAATTACATTAGGTATATTAGGATATGAGGCTCCTATACGTAAGCACGATTATCGAAAATCTAAAAATTACCTATTCTAATTAAATTTATAGATAATTTTAAGATTTTCGACAATCGATAATTGAGATGTTTTCGTTAGTTGGCAAATTAAAGTAGTTAAGTACCTAATGTACTACCTGTATCGAAAGTTCATTATTATGTACCTACCTGTTTTCAATTTTAACTATAATACGTGTGCTTCAACAAACTTATGGGTACATTTTGCCAGCTATATTCATCCCGGCTTCAGCCTTCAGCAAGTGGACACGAACAAAAGGAAGCAATTATTCTAAATAAAGATGTAGATATGTAGGTATTACAACCATAAATAGATAGCAGCGGCTAACCTAGTGAGCATGTGTGAGTGCGCGCTGCGCCCCCCCTCCGTCTGTCCCACTGATCGGGGAAACAATTTGTAGCGAAAGGCAAGATGTTTTATAACAAAAACGGGCGCGCGAAATTTTATAAACAGACCTTTGGTAGTCTGGATGTCATGAAAAATCTATTGAATGTATCTGTTTAAAATAAAATTATTTGCTTTTTTGAATAACTAGTCTATCCCTGTATGGTAACTGTTTTGCAATTTTCGTTCTTCTTATGGTATTTATTTCCGCCCAAAGATGTGTTAAAAATAGTGTGGAAATTCGGAATTTTCGACGCTTATAACTTTTAAATATACTCTTTTTTTACTTTTTTGTTTCCATACAGGGCTAGATAATGATGAGACAAATTGAAATCATTTTTTATTTTGAACGTACACCATCAAACAATGGAGTTATCGCCGGACTACGTTTGTATGGAAGAATAAGTGACTAGTGTACCCTTAACCAACCGAGTCGACACATTCTAATATGTAAGTGGAAGCGCAGCCAAACAATGTTCCTAACGCAAATAAAGTTGAAAAAGTTGTTTGTGACTGTATAGTGGAACTGTGTACTCTTTTACCATCGTGTGATTTAATTTTATTTTAATAATTTTATTTTATTATTAAATTTAAACCCATACTAGTATTTTTTCATGTATCATGGAGACGTTTTTCATACATAATCTGCACATGGACAAGCATCAAGAGCCGTAAATATTATTTAAAGGCTATACTTTTTCTATGTTGGATTCAACCAGCGGCCTTGCAGCGTCGCCATCGAATTCCTAAGGCTAAGGTTTTTATGACACTAATGTTATGTCATATTTATAATATTGTGGCAATATATATGATGTGTTTATTAGAGACTGTAAGCTAGACTGTAATTAACAATATTAATTGATGCGGTCTTAAGTCTGAGCTGACTAAGTAATTGCCGGTTGAAACTATTGCTTGACTACTCGCCACTTTGGATGCGGCAACAAAGTTGTGGGTTTTAGTTAATAGCTTGTGTTTCAAAACAAAATAATTTTTAGAATAAGGGTGACAAGCGAGCACATAGTCCACCTAACTGTTACTCTGGCCATTAGATATTTACATCTATCCTAGATCAGGAATGTTGTACGGCTAAGATGGAATGCCTAGTTACCAGTTACAATGTGTCTCCGGTTCTCTACACTCACCATAGTGAACATAGCATAGCGCTGTTGATTCATGCTGTTATTCTGTGAGAGCGTAGTCCTTCTCTGGTCGAGCCGACCTCTTCATGCCATAGCCATAATAAAGCTGCAGCAACCAAATGAAAGTGATTAATTTTATTTTTAGAATAGAATGACCAGCACCCGGTTCACCTGATGGTAAGTGGATTATGTGGCCCATAGATATCTAAATTTATCCTTGATTAAGAACCAATACGCAAATTGGTCGTCATTCGTGAGGACTAAGATGAAATGCCCCGTTTCCAATAAAAAGGGTCTCCGGTTCTCTACACTTATCATACGAAACACAGCAGCATGAAGCTGCTATTTTACGTTGGTATTCTGTGAGAGCTTGGTCCTACCCAGGCCGAGTCAACCCATTCGTGCTACAACTATAATATAGTTGTAGCATGGCTCTACCACGTAAAGGCATTATAACATTTCGCAGATGGATGGGAGCCCTTGATATAGCCGTTTTCTTATTTATTATTGCAAATATTCAAACGCTCTGAGTCACTACTCAGAGCATTTGAATATTTGCAATAAATCCAGAAAATTACTAAAATAAACACCAAGAGAAAAGTCTATATTTGGGCTGCATTTTGCTAATATATGAAGACCACGGACTTCTAAATACAGACTTAAGAGGATAGAGTAAGTCAGCTCAAATTCTAATTTCGTCCCCACTTGCCCGCGCGTCGTATGCTATGTACCGACATGTTTGTAATCACTAATACTGTAAGTAGAAAGGTCGTTAGACACTTATTTCATTAGGTTTATCCTATACTATTAAACGAGCAATTCTTGTATATATGTATATATATATATAATCGGGATCTCGGAAACGGCTCCAACGATTTTCATAAAATTTAGTGTCCAGGGAGTTTCGGGAATAATAAATCGATCTAGCTAAGATTTATTTTTAGAAAATGTCTTTTTGTCCGTGTTTTTAGGCAATTAAAAACTGCTACAATATAGTTAGAATAAGAAGGTAAATTTTGACAGTTTGGTAATGATTATAAATAGCTTATTGGTATAATGGGCGGTCACAAAATCGTAAAACCCCGGTTCGAGCCCAGACCGACCGACCGACTTTTTTATTTTTTTTTCAAGTTTCTTTCTTTTTTGAGAAAATATATTTTTTTCGAGCCCTTTTTTTTAGTATTTTTTAAAAACACGAAAATTTAAATAAAAATAATTGCACTCATGATTTTTTATTCAAATAACCAGTTCAGTTTTTTCTGTTATGTCGCTAAGATCAAAAAATATTATTTATAATTCATCAGTATGTAATTTGTATCTAAATATAATTTCCAAAACACACGAATTAAAAAAATCGAGCGAAAAATACCGAGCAAAGCTCGGTCAACCGGGTACTCATATTTATGTCTGTTTCTTAACGCCAAGCCAGCCGCTTCTTATTTTTATCACGGTTATTTCCCATTTTAATTTTACGTCGTACCGTTGCGTAATGTATATTCTGATCGTAAGTGACACAACCTCCCCGTTCAAAGGCTGAGGCGAAGTGACCGTGCTGCAGGAATCACGCTTCAAAAGGCCGATAGTTTAGGTAATTTCTTTTTACAGTAAAAATAATGGTATTTTAAAAAAAGTAAATAACATAAGCACTGCTTTATAGTTAGTTCAGTTAGTGTGCAAAGTTTCATGATCTTATTTAAAGTATTTTAGGAATGACAGCGGTTTATTGTTTATTTTGGAGGTAATTTTGGATTTTTTTTCTATCGAGAAAATTTTACGAAATCGTGTTTTCGTCTAACATAATCCTTAACATTAATCCTCAACTTTACCATATATTTATTTCAAAATTAATGCTGCAATATTTTCGGCATAACGAAGGATCTTGCTAAGCCATTTGACATTATATTTCCCCTTAAAACGCTAGTAGAGATCGTGGTAACAAATAGGTCTAGGTGAAGCAATATAATGAAGGTGGATGAGCCGCCCTTTGCATTTAAATTTTTTTATTGAGATTTTGGTTGGTGTGTGATTTAAATTTTTATTGATCGAATACTTTACATACATACATTTTTAACCCGTACACAGTAGCCGACGCTTATATTAGCAACTGCAAGCTCCTTTAATTCGAATTGTTAACCGACCAATGATTGCCGGTTAACACAGCAACTTACATTTATTATTAACATGATTGTTACAATCATAAAGTACAATAATTAAAATGTCCCATTACATTTAATGCAGTCTCATTCCGAATCGCATTTGCGAAACGAAATGGACGTACATTCATTGTTCATTTCTTAATAGATTTACCTGAATTAATTTGTTTGCAAAATTATTAAATAATTGTATGTGTACGAATTACATATTAATAATTCGTACACGACGAGCATACAGTTCACCTGATGGTAAGTAGATTCTGTGGCCCATAGATATCTACATTTATCCTCGATTAAGAACCAATACGCAAATCGGTCGTCATTCGTGAGGACTAAGATGAAATGCCTCGTTTCCAATAAAAAGGGTCTCCGGTTTTCTACACTTACCATACGAAACACAGCAACATGAAGCTGCTATTTTACGTTGCTATTCTGTGAGAGCAGCATGAGTTTGGACTCCACGGACCTTCATGCAAGACAAGTGCAAGTACGTTTTCCCGTCACGGTTGTTTGAACGAAGTCATCTGAAGGGCTCTTGTCTCCATAAGTATTCCCTCGGTTTTAGAGCCTTGCGGGATATTTAGAGACGATGGCAAGAGACCCGATGGTACGACTTTGGTCCCCTGGGAGAGATGTAAAGCCCTAGTGTGGGATGCTGCTTGCGTTGACACTTTGGGAGCCTCTGATCTCAAGGGCCTCTACCTCTTTTAGAGCCGGGGTGGCATCAGAGGCAGCCAAATTTAGTAAATGGCGCAAATATGAGTCTTTGAAAAATGACTACATATTTGTGCCATTTGTTGTAGAGACTATCGGTCCGTGGGGTCCAAGTGCAGTGAAGTTCCTAAAGGAACTGTATACACGGCTGGTCGTCGCTGCTGGTAATAAGAGGGCTGGTTCTTTCCTCGCTCAAAGGCTAAGTATAGCTATTCAGCGAGGCCATGCAGCCTTTTGGACTATTTAAATTTTTAGTTTTAGTTTTTCTATACTATGGTTTCTTTTTTGTATTGTGTATAAGGTCAGGTGGGGTAAGAGGGACATACTTTATTTTCAGTAAAATATTTTGACTGCTAGGAAGAACAGGTAAAGTCTTTTAAGATCTTTGAACCAAACAAAACTTGCCTTTATGTATTTGCTTCACACGTGCAAAATGTCATTACGCTAGTATCTGTTTTTACTACGATATTGACGTAAATGTCAAGATTAAGTAAACGTTCCTCTTCCCCCTCACATGGGGTAAGAGGGACAGTCATTGTATTTCTTAAGATTGGACTTTGAATTAAAATATTCTTTGCTAAATGTTCGTTAATTTGTAGGTAGAACTGCTTCGGTCAAAATTAGATCTTACAATCGATGAAATAAGGTATCGTTTGAAATGAAAAAGAAGAAAAAATCAATTCGGGGTAAGAGGGACATACAGGTTCGATCAGGGGTGGCAAACTAAAAAGAAGTTTACCAGTTATATTTCTATATTTATTTAATCATACAAACGGTAATAATATATCTCCCTAACTAGTATTCCCTAGTTAGTCACTTTTTAAAAATAACAATGGCACTTTGGATTTTAAACCATTGCGGTCGCATATACGGTTAATAAATGTTATTTTTGGTATTATATATTATAAAGTTTTGATACGAAGTATGCAGATATTATTGTTGTATATATATATCATTCCTACAACAGTCAAAATTGCTATAATATAACAAAATTTTACAATTAAAAAGAAAGGGACGTATACAAAACGCAAGAAACTTTATTTATCTAAACTAATTTGAAAAAAAAAAGAAACATTTGATTTTTTATTTGTTTGTTATGATTTAGATAACTCAAAAACTCTAAAATCCGATTTCAAAAATAAATTTAACACAAAAATAGGTAAGAGTGGACGAAGTTGTGGGAAATTTCTAGTTTAGTTATAATTTAAAAGTGTAGTAGGTACAAAACAGTCGGTCAATTCTTTTCATTTAACCTACCTATAATTATAAATTATTCAAAATGTGTGTTACCCCTGTCATAGCGTAAAAGAAACATATTATGTTCTTCTTTCACCGTGAATAGTGAGCCTCTTACCCCAGCTATTGCTTTTGGAGGTTTAGATTTTCAAGCGAAAGAAACTCATATTATTAGTTGTCTTTAGACTAAAATGGTTAATAAAAAGAAATAATTACAGTTTTCTCCTTATATCATTACATTCAAAATATTTCCAACTCTATTTTTTCACCAAACTATTGGTTCGCAAAAAAACGCGCTAACTTTGTACTAGTCGAATTTACAACTGTCAAATGTGTCTTAATTTTTTGTGACTTCTGTCACGTAGCGATATCTTTTGAAAACCGTTCGAACTATTTCGCATTCACTGTTTTATTGAAGAAAAGTTCATAGTCATACGCACTTCGGTTTACTAGTTATGGTCCCTAGTCCCTCTTCCCCCGGTGTCCCTCTTACCCCACCTGACCTTAATTAGTATTAATTGTAAAAAAATATAATTTTAATTTAATTTTAGTTAAGTTTCTATATTGTCCAAAATCTACAAAGAAAGTCATTTTCAACAATTGATCACAACTAGAATAAGAAAATGTATAATCAAATTCAAATTCAAATCTATTGCTTTTGTTTCGATAATTGGTAAAATTAAATAGTGGGAATTACGTTGCACATGTATAGGGGGTACCGGGTACAAAAGTAAAATTTTTTACTTTTATCTATGTTTCTGGTTAGTTGTAGTTATTTTAATAAAATTAATGTATCCATATATATATGACGTTCATGTACATTAGTGTCTTGATTTTCCTTATTATTGTGTATTTTTTATGAATTACAGGGACTTTAAAAAAATCGTCCGATGTTACTTTTGACTAAATACCTACGCGGGCCGGGTTTTGGTACAGGTGGTGCCCTCTAGCGGTGTATATATGTGTTAGTTAGCCCTTTGATGCGTATTATTATGGATCGCCTCTAGATATCGATGCTTGTGTCACAATGAGCGTGACGTGGTAGTGTGCCCTTGTTCCAATAGATAGCGTCTTGCATGCGATGGTGCGCTGCTTGGAAGATGATTCGCAAATCAACAAACAACAATTATTCAGGTTATGATAATTTGCACTTTTTATTTTACACTTGATCTGTTATTTTCAATATTGCACACACGAAAGTTGTTCCGGTTGTTGGGTCCTAAAAAGACGCAAAGTGCTCCCAAAAGACCTTGAAATTCAAAATTTAGTAGTTGTTTTGCACTACGTTTGTTTCAAGTTTTTACGAGTTTAATACTACTTTTTTCACTGTACTTTATCTTCGCCAGTTTACTAAGCACATTTATATAGTATTGGTCAAAAGTCGCTTTTTATATTGTTATTTTTAACGGAGTCGATGTTTACCGTGTCACGGTGGCGCCCTCTTTTCCTGACTATATAAAGAAAAGAAATAAATCTTAAAATTCAGCTAATTGAATATTGAACTAATTACGCTTATTACAATGTTGAAAGTAACGCATGAAAATATATTTTTTAATATTTCTTTAAGCTTATTCTACGTCAAAGGTCTCAATTAGGACGTTCCATTTTACACACTGCTTCTTTATTCAACTCTCTTTCTGAGTTTTGTAAAACATTATTTTATGTTTCATTTAATCAGTAAGTATTTCTTTATTAGTCTTTGTATAGTACAGATTAATCATATATAATATAATAATTAAATAAATTAATAATTCAGTATGTCATTACCTATGTGCGCAGAATAAAACGGATTTTTTGACATTTGACAGTGCTGTAATTGGCACATTTATTTCTTTATTGTCTAGTTGGTAATAGAAAATCCTAATTTCTTATATTTACGCAAACTATTTAAATAATACTAGTTTTTACGGATTTTATCGCGTATATTTAACCTTTTAAATACCTTACGTTTCGAGCACCTTACAGCACCCATGGTCACGGGGGTGGGGTTGCTGGGGGGTGTTTACTGAGATGTTCAACGTTCAACGAGTTCATATTTAACCGGGGTTACCATAGATTAAAATTATTGACTTTTGTTCCGATCTACGCAGTTTGAACTTATGTTACCTTGAAGTCTTTCAGCTAACTGAATATTAAACTAATTACGATTATTATAATGTTAAAAGTAACACAAGAAAAAATAATTTTTAATATTTATTCTGCGTAAAGGGTAAACGTATTATTATATTTCGACACTGTATTGTTCACAGACTGCAGACTTCCCGGAGCGTCGATTCCTCACATCACCTATATATTCTTTAACGCGCGTTTTAATTGATCTTTTAGGACAAACTAACGTAGGAGAGACCACATTCACAATCAAGCTTGTACACACCTGTATCTTGCACATTACACTTGACTGATGGTAATAACTGACCAATTGTCTTCGGCGGCTTGGAGTATGTTTTAATGGAAGCGTTCTTTAAGATGTAGCTAATCTTGTCAGTGACTCCTCTGACATATTATGGCAGTACAGCAGGTACACGCTAGACTGTGGCAGGCTTCACTCGTTCACTGTGACGTAGGCGCGGGACCCGAAGCTTGTTGTCATGCAAAACATGCTTGACGTGTTGGATCTCGGCAGCCAGGTGTTTACTTCCCGTGACCATTCGTGCTTTAAAGTGCTTCAAACGTCTGGTATTTAAAAAGTTAAATATACGCGATAAAATCCGTAAAAGCTAGTAGAAAATCCTAACCTAAAAAGTGACATAATATTTTTTGGCCTTCGTAGCGCTTAAATCCTAAAAATTAATATATGTTATTTTTTTCTAAATTTATATGTAGTTTTTCTACTATACTTTTGTACGTGGTAGAGCCACGCTGCAGACTGGGCAATTTATCTGTCCTATAAAAAAACCCATATAACTATACATAAACTTTCACTATGAGGTTTTTAAATGTATGGAAAGTTATTCTTTGTAAATTTCTTACTAGGGGGACTTTTTCTTCTTTCTTACCGTCTTTGCAGGTACCACCCGTCGAAAAGCAATGCTTGGACTGCTATGTCTTCCGGTCTGAAGGTTACAGAGAAGCAGTTTAAATATATAATACGTATATGCTAGAAATTAGGGTAAGTAATTAATAAAAGAAAATACCAAGAAGGGTAGAACTGCTGAGCTAGGGTAGAAAAGCCGGCTACTAAATAGGATCAGTCGGTAATTCTACGAGTCTCATTGTCGTTAATATGCCCGTTGTTGTAATTCTTCTAGTGTAAGCAAGGAAGATCGTGTTGCTGAGAGGCTGCCCCGTGTTAAATTGAGATGAGTGATGTTGCAGTTAGTTTGCATAGTTTGGTGTTATCAAAGAAAACAAGTCGTTCTCTGAAAATAATCGACAAAAAGTTTTGGTGTCTTTTTTTAAATTTCATTTTATAGTGTTGTTTTCAATTCCAAATGTGTGTTTATATTTTTGGAACTCAATTTTAACAATATGCTTAGTCAGGTCATAAGTTCTGTCAAAAACTTTTTATAAAATTAATGATACACTGATTGATAGTTATATAGAAATTATATAAGAAATGAAATAGTAATTTAATTTAGAATACAATTTTATTTACATTACATACATACCCTTAATCGACGCGGCCAATTATCAATCGCAGCACGCACCACACTCATATCTATTTCTGCCGCTGCTTGATAGGTTATAAATTATGATAAGGTTTAGCGTAGACTTCTCCTCCAAACGTTTCCAAATCTTATAATCCAGTAGACTTATATCTGGACCAAAAGAGGGCCAGTCTACATGTCCGGTGAAGTCAATTCCATGGACGGTCAACCAGATTTGCGTGCTTCGTGCCCTAAAAGCTGGTGCAGAGTCCTGTTGGAATATCCAATGTCTGTTTTGAACATTGTTAGAGGAAGAGGTACCACTATGTTTGTTGGGACGGTATTTTGGAGCATGAGCATGAACATGAGCGCCAGTTTTTATACCTTTTTCACAGAAAAACACCTCAGTTATGCCTGAATATGTGACTCCAAGACAAAGCATGAGTGAGACTCAATTCTTTTTTGCACCGCAATGGCAGTTTGCCGCATCCAAGCTTCTCACGACTGGATGTGACAAGATGGGAAGGGCCCTCTTCGGCATACTGGCAAGATTCAGTACTGGTAAAATATCAGTATGTCCCAGCCGGATATCACACAGAAACTAACGAAGCATAGATTACCTGAAGCAAGGAATCAGTGCTCGGGGGAAATGGATACCCAGTGGTTATGGCAGTTCAACCAGAATCGTCTCTTCCAGAGCGATCATAAGAGGCTTAATAAGTAATTGGAGCGACCAATGGTATGTATAACGCGCCCAGTCAGCCCGATTCGGTAGGCCGGTATTGTCTGGCGTGGCCTGTGGTCAGAGCCCTTAAACCACAGCGTTTGTACGGAAGCTGTGGCAATGTAGTGTGCGAGTTTTATTACACACATGGACCCCGTCATCATGACGCTGGAAGACGTAGCGGAGGCGGTCCGTAGGGCCCCGAACTGGAAAAGACCGGGACTCAACGGGCTGCATCTCTACTGCCTGTAGGGATTCGTGGTGTGTTACGCCCGCATCGTCCGCCGGTGTCTTTCCCTTTCTCACAAACCCTCGGCCCTTTGGCCTCCCCTGCCGAGGACTTCCATCTACTCGAGCTTTTATTAATTATGTATTAGTTGTTTATTAGTGTTGGTATATTGAATGTATATTTATCATATTCTTTTATATAATTATTTAGCCCTACCAGATGAGAATACTCTATTATACCTGTTCGCGCCACTTGCACTATCGCTTAACGCTCAAGGGATTCGTTAATTATTATCCAATAAGATTACTGCAAAGCCCATTTCCGGTTTCCTATCTACCGCCCTCTATGCCAGCATGTGCATTCTGGTTAACGGGCGCACACAAGTTGAGAAGACACGCAACCAACCGCACCGCTTATATCTCGCATCATCGCTCCCGCCCTTGTGTAATTTGGATATTGAATTACACAAGCATATAGTAAAAAGTATAGACATTTGCAATAACGCTATATTTCGTGATTATTTGTGAAGTTGATAAGTGTGAAGACAGCCGGCAGCCATCGAGACACGAGGCAGATCAGCGGAAGTCCAGGTGGGTGCACATGCATTCCTTCACGTCCTTCCTATATCCCGAATTCAGGGGATTTGCAGTATCACGAATAAATTAAATTCCATTCACCGCTCGCACCGCGCTCATATACAGTCCACTATTCTATTTAAATTAATAGCCGCACTGCATAACATTATTTAATACATTTGAACCAGCAGTTTGGTGGTTGAAGGCCAACGCCAATATCCACCATATATTTTTTGGTCCTTCGGCCGGGATATATATATAGTTTATTTTCAATCACAATAGCACATTAAATTAAAACATGTTTAGTTTACTGTCTTATTTCAATTATATAATTATTGTAACATTTGACCATCTTTTTTATTTAAGATAGGGTGACAAACGAGCACACAGTCCACCTTATGGTAAGTGGTTGCTGCGGCCCATAGACATCTACATCTATCCTCGATTATAAATCAAAATGCAGATATACGTTGTCACCCGTGAGGACTAAGATGGAATGCCTCATTTCCAGTAAAAAGGGTCTCCGGTTATCTAGACTCGCCATACGAAACACAGCAGCATTAAGCTACTATTTTACGCTGGTATTCTGTGAGAGCGTGGTCCTTCCCCGGTCGAGCCGACCCATTCGTGCTACAACTATACAACTAATATAACTGCAGCATGGCTCTACCACGTATAAAATTTATATGCGAGTTATGGACGTATTTCAGACACTAGATATATTTTCTGTGAGGTAGAACTCATAACGAAGGTAATATTTTAAATAGTGGTATACTCGTATAATAACAGTATAAGATGGCTTAGTACATGCCACGAGAAAGATGACAGTGTAAACACTGTGACAGAGCTTCTTATTTTTTTATTCTAGGCCCTAATAGTTTGGTTTTATTTAATAAGGGTGACAAACGAGCACACTGTCCACCCGTTCCACAAACTTCATCCATTATTTTCCACACTCAAAGGTGAATATTTCTCTTAAAATTTTTATGTGACAGCGCTTAAATTGTAAAGTCTATTCATTACATAAGTATAATCCATTCATAAAAAGAAGAAACATTAAAAATCGCTTCAAACGTTTTCGAGATATAGCTCGAAGAACCGACAACCGATGGGAAATAAAGTTTATCGAGTGGCAACCTCGTACCGGTAAGCTCAGTGTATAGTGGCCCCCTACTAGACTAGGTTGACGACCCAAAAAGATATACAGAAAGTCGATGGATGCAGGTGGCTTAGGGCTATGTCTTGTGGCGTTCCTTCCGGGAGGCCTATGTTCAGTAGTGGACTTGTGAAGGGTTGGAATGATGATGAAGATGAACCGTTTCTGGGAATTGGGTGAACACACGTAAGGAAGAAACGCATCAAGTATAGAACCTTTTCGTTTTTGGAACTTGAAAAAGAAAATGATATTGCAAATGCAGGCAGTAACTGTTAGAATGAAATTCCTACATTAACTACTGCCTGCAGTGTTCGGCGATGCAGTAATCACGTGTTGCAATAATATCTTTCCACATTTTCTCGTTACATAGAAATGAAATTCCCCTAACGAGAAAACTATTATGCTACCTTTCCGTGCACCAGTGAAATATGTTAGCTGGAGTAGGTTTTGATTTCGTAATTTATAGATAAGTAGATATTTATTTTATCCGACTGCCTCAGAAGGAGGGTAATGTTTTTTTAATTGCATGCGTGCTTATATGTATGATTATGTGTTTGTATGTAGGTCAATGGGGCCGTCCACAATGTTTTCTGCTACCAGAGCAGCTCCACATTGGAATAAGATGAAATATTTGACGAATTCGTGGTGAGGAAGTAAAATTGTTAGGAAAGTGTTAAGATTAATGTTTGTTTGTAATATTAAAATGAAATGAATAAGCCAAGCCACAGATATTCCTACGAGTAAAAGCAGCACACCACTGAGGCATTATTTAATGCGCATATATTCACAAGAAATTAAAAAAACTTACAATTGATACTTGTACGTATTGACTATGTTCCGATGTGTGTTTTCAACTTTTCTATGTTTAAAGTACTAAAGAAGTAAACAATTTATGGTTTTATTCAAACTATATATTTTGTAATAATTTCCTGGGCGTAACTAATAGGTATGCAGTGTTACGTTAATAGTATTTTGCTATAATATTTGGGTGTAACCCAAATATTTCTAAGTATTAAGTTTTTATGTCGAGTAATTATAAGTACAAGCCCAATGGTTAAATCAGTGATTAAAAATTTGAACGTAAAAAAATTCATAATGTAATATATGTATATGTATATTAATAATTAATATATATATATATATATATATATATATATCTTATACTATTAAACGAGCAATTCTTGTATATATGTATATATATATATAATCGGGATCTCGGAAACGGCTCCAACGATTTTCATAAAATTTAGTGTCCAGGGAGTTTCGGGGATAATAAATCGATCTAGCTAAGATTTATTTTTAGAAAATGTCTTTTTGTCCGTGTTTTTAGGCAATTAAAAACTGCTACAATATAGTTAGAATAAGAAGGTAAATTTTGACAGTTTGGTAATGATTATAAATAGCTTATTGGTATAATGGGCGGTCACAAAATCGTAAAACCCCGGTTCGAGCCCAGACCGACCGACCGACTTTTTTATTTTTTTTTTCAAGTTTCTTTCTTTTTTGAGAAAATATATTTTTTTCGAGCCCTTTTTTTAGTATTTTTTAAAAACACGAAAATTTAAATAAAAATAATTGCACTCATGATTTTTTATTCAAATAACCAGTTCAGTTTTTTCTGTTATGTCGCTAAGATCAAAAAATATTATTTATAATTCATCAGTATGTAATTTGTATCTAAATATAATTTCCAAAACACACGAATTAAAAAAATCGAGCGAAAAATACCGAGCAAAGCTCGGTCAACCGGGTACTATATATATATATATATATATATATATATATATATATATATATATATATATATATATATATATATATATAATATTTATTTGTTTGCTTTTAATGTAGGTATTCACAATAAGGTGTTGATAGAGTACATAAATTATCCGTACATTCTATTATTTTGGTATGCAAATATTAAATTAAAATTTATTTCTTGACAACAGTAGTAATTAAATATAAATTAATTTGATATGATAATTATGAGTACAAATTGTTATTTCATTATCATAATTAAAAGTATTGTATTATTATTGTTATTACATAAATGTTGATTATATAATTATTACTACAGGTATTATAACAGGTATTATAATACATTATTAATACAAAGAGCATAATACAAAAAATGAAATAACTTGAGGTTATCTAAGTATGGGAGTATGGGTATCATTTAAAAAGTCGGAAGTTAAATTTTGTAAGAATTAAAAAAGTCCGAATTTAAATATTATACCATAAGTTATTTTCACAGTAGTCAGTGACAGTAGTCAGGGGGTTTTCATGCTGGTCTAGCTTTCCGGTGATCCTGTTATGGAATACGGGTACGCGACCCCGGCTCCCCGAGCTACTGTTATTCTCATACCCTTTCCTGCCGAGATAAAAGTATCCTTACATCTACGCTCCTACCCCCAACCTTCTTTTTCCTTTTCCCAAAATGGTAGCTTCCTCTACCAACAATAGCATACCCAAAGAGGGTTGGTGTCAGGCAGGCGGCCGACTGTAAAACTTTTGCCAAATCCCATGCAGTAAACCTATGAACAGTACAAGTTGTGGGATATATGACAGGGCTAGGGCGTACCCCGCAGGCGACGCGCAGGGGCAGCACCCGGCTCCTGTGGGAAGTGGGCAAGGGTTGTCGCACCTTACGGAGCGGGTGCAACGTAAGAGGCGAGCTCGGAGAGAGAAGAATGTCAGAGCAAGGTTTGCAAGCTGGAATGTAGGTACGATGACTGGTAGAGGAAGAGAGCTAGCAGATGTTTTGAAATGACGAAGAGGGAATGTTGCCTGTTTGCAGGAAACAAAATGGAAGGGCAATAAAGCAAGAGAGATTGGAGAAGGATACAAGCTTTATTATTGTGGAAGTGATGGGAAGCGAAATGGAGTGGCAGTTATGTTAGATAGTAAATGAAAGAACGAGTGACAGATGTGAAAAGAGTAAATGACAGAATGATAGTTGTTAAATTAATGATTGAAAGCAAAGTAGTGAATGTTGTAAGTGTGTATGCTCCGCAAACAGGCTGTGAAGAGAGTGTGAAAGAGAAGTTTGGGGAGGAATTTGATTGTATGATGATGGGAATACCTGAGAGTGAGGATGTTTATATGGGAGGAGATTTTAATGGACATGTAGGGAGAGTGAATGACGGGTATGAAAGAGTACACGGTGGATGGGGGTACGGAGTGCGGAACCGTGAGGGGGAAGTTCTTCTGCAAGCAGCATGTGCTTTCGACCTGGCTGTAGTAAACACGTGGTTCCAAAAACGAAATCAGCATCTTGTTACTTATAAAAGTGGCCACCACGCGACACAGATCGACTATTTTCTGATAAGACGGAACCAAATCAAGAGTGTAAAAAACTGCAAAGTGCTTCCAGGTCACAAGTTACCAAAGACTTAGTATCCCAGCACCGAATTTTGCTGGCTGACATCTGCTTAACTGTTCGCCTCAATAAACATAAGGATCGTCCCCCACCCAAAATAAAGTGGCATTTGTTGCATAAGGAGGAGTATGCAAGTGAATTTAGAGAGCTAGTTGTAAACGAGATGATAGAGATGGGTGATATGGAAGGAATGAGTGTGAATGAGTGCTGGAAGGAAATGGCTGATTGTATCCGAAGTGTGGCAAGGAAGGTGTTAGGAGAAACAAAAGGGAAGCGTATGATAGATAAGGATGGGTGGTGGTGGAGTGAAAGTATTAGAGAAGTTTTGAGAGAAAAGAAAAATGCCTTTAAAGAATGGCAGAGCGTAGAAGACCAGAATGAATCAATAAAAGAAAGTAAGAGAGGGGCGTATAAAGAATGTAAAAAGAGAGCGAAGAAGGAAGTTGCTATTTGTAGGGCAGAGGCGCAAGATAAATTATATCGGTCCCTTGAAAGCCCCGAAGGTCAAAAACGACTTTTTCAAATTGAAAGAGCGAGAGAAAGGAATGGAAGAGATGTTTCACATGTAAAATGTATAAAAGATGATTCTGGAAGGATTTTGACTGACGATGAAAGTATAAAGAAGCGATGGAAGGAGTATTTTGAGAAATTGATGAATAAGGAGAATGAATGGAATGGTAGGCTTGAAAACCCACCAGTGAATATGGGCTTAGTGAGAGAAATTAGTGTGGAAGAAGTAAAAATGGCTGTTAGGAATATGAAGAATGGGAAGGCGGTCGGCCCAGATGGAATACCAGTAGAAGTGTGGAAGTTGCTGAGTGCGGATGGATGGAAGTGGTTGAGTTTATTTTTCGGTAAATTGTTGCAGGAAGAACAAATACCTGAGGAATGGTGCAGTAGTATACTGGTCCCCATTTTTAAAAACAAAGGAGACGTTCAAAACCGCAGCAGTTACCGAGGAATAAAACTCATGTCACATACGATGAAAGTCTGAGAAAGAATAATAGAGAGAAGAATGAGAGAAGAGTGTGAGATAACACAAAACCAGTTCGGATTCATGCCCGGTCGAGGTACGACAGATGCCATTTTCGCATTACGCCAATTGTGCGAAAAGTACAAGCGCGTGCATAAAAATCTGCACATGGTTTTTGTCGACCTTGAAAAGGCGTACGATCGGGTTCCCCGTGAGGTTTTGTGGTGGACGTTAAAGATGAAAGGTATGCCTGGGAAGTATGTGAGGTTAGTCCGTGCTATGTACAGAGCGTCCCGTACATGTGTACGATCTGCCGCGGGAACTACGGGCAGTATCGATGTGGCTGTACCACCAAGGGTCGGCATTGAGCCCTTACCTCTTCCTACTGATTATGGACGCTTTGACGTCGGACCTGCAGGATGAGGCACCCTGGTGCATGCTCTTTGCCGATGACATCGTGCTTGTCGGGGAAGAAGGCATCGAGGTACAGAGCAGACTGACGGGGTGGCAACAGAGGCTGGAAAGTGTTGGCTTGAAGATCAGCAGATCCAAAACCGAATATCTGTGCTTTGACCCATGTCGTTGGATGGCGCTATACTGCCTACCTGCTCAGATTTCAAGTACCTCGGTTCCCTCAGTCAAGGCGACGGCGAAATAGATAGAGCTGTGCAGCATAGGATTAACGCAGGGTGGATGAAATGGCGACAGGTCACAGCCACAACGTGCGATCCTCGAATGCCAATAAGGCTGAAGGGGAAAATTTACAAATCGATCATCCGACCTGTCGTCATGTATGGAAGTGAATGCTGGGCCGTCAAGAAGAAGGATGAAAATAGATTGTATGCGAATGAAATGAGAATGTTACGATGGATGTGTGGTGTGACAAGGATGGATAAGATAAGGAATGAGTATATAAGAGGAAGCCTGAAAGTGGCGCCAGTGGTAGAAAAGGTGAGAGGAAGCAGATTGGCATGGTTTGGGCATGTGATGCGGAGGGATGAAAGTCATGTCACAAAACGAGTGTTGAATATGAATGTGGAGGGACACACGGGCAGAGGAAGGCCGAATAAAAGATGGATCGATTGTGTGAAGAGTGATATGAGAATGAAAGGAGTAAGTATGGAAATGGCGGCTGATAGAGAGGAATGGAACAAGAAGATTTGCTGCGCCGACCCCAGATAATGGGAAATGGGCTAGAGAATGATGATGATGACCATAAGTTATTTTCACAACATTATCTAGAATTTATACACAATAGCGAAGGTAACGAGCAAGGTTAATCCGAAACTATCTGTACGTAAATTTTGATTAAGCCCTGTTGATTTGGACCTTATAACGTAAATTGTGCTAAACAATTGTCATGTCATTGTTCTTCGAGAATTTAATTGCAGTATATTCTTGTGCGACCGCGTGTTGGTACTGTAAGAACATCCACTACCCCATATCGCCCCGTAGGTGTTGCAAGAGACGACAGATGGAGCCAAACTAGGAGTTGATCAGCAGCGTCTTCCTAAGAACGGCGAAATAATTAAATATTGCAAATATCCCTTCTATGGGGCAGTCTATAAGGGTCCCATTTTCATGTTCACTAACCAATGTTCAGCAGTGGACTTTTCATAAGCTGAAACGCTAACGGTAACGGCAGAGTCACGTGGTAGCGGCGTGAGAGATTCCATCACGGAATTTCGCCCAGAATTTTGGCAATGTTAGAAAATCTTGAGGTGTTTTATAGACTTTCGTGTAACAGTTTCGTTACCACAGACAATACATTTTTTTAAATTGATAAAAATTAATTAAAACTACTTTTACGGATTTTATCGCGTTTAATTTTAACTGTTTTTTTAATTCCCGACGTTTCGGGTGCTTTCCAGCACCCATGGTCACGGGGGACTTTTATCAATGTAATAGTTTTAATCAATTTGTAGTGTTCGCGTAAATATAAGAAATCATTATTGATAAATATTACTTTAGAGAGTAATTACATTTCACTTTTTTATAACGTACATTTTTTATAAAAGAGAAGTCAAATGTGCATGTGCAAATAATGAGCTTGCTGCTCTGGCCTGATGTTACAACGTCATACGTCGTAATAACGAAACGTCGGTATAAAATACCTATATTTAAACACCGAGACTCAAAGCCAAATATTGTACTCCTCTTATTTCTGTAAGGGTTTGAAGGAGGGAAAACTCCACCGCGCTGCTTCAACGTGTGTTATTTCTTAATTGGTTCGTTTAAATATAATTACAAGAAATACTAACTAAATATCAAAAAGTCATTTTATTACAAAATATACTCTGTATCTTACGTACTACTATTTCTATTCGAATTACATTCTATTCCATCTATTTAATTAATTGCTACCTTTATTATATTTTATTTGTAGTGTATGTGTAATATTATAAATGTTTGTGTGCATTTAACTTAACATTGTATAGTAATGAATACTGTAACGTTACGTCTAAGCCGATGCTGAGTTAGGTACCTTTGTAGTAACTATTTACTAAATTTAAAATATGCTATTGTTGTATGTAAGCAAATTGCTATAAGTAATGTGTTACTGAATAAATTTATTTTCCAATATATATTTTTTTTATATGCGAGCTTAAATTGAGAGTCAAGGATTTAAATATTCATTTAAATCTTGCTGGTGAATAATAAAATTACACTTCCTAGTCTTCAGCGGTAGTGTGGTACAGGGTTACAGGTAAATCATATATTAATATTGTTTAAATTTTTTCAATTTTTTAAAATATTTTTTTAATAAACTGAAGTGAGAAAGGAACTCATTGAAGAGACTTATGAAGTATTTTGTATACGATAGTAAAAATTGGCTTAGAGAAGTAGGAGAATACATCACCACATTTTTCCCATGGATTTCGTAAGAGGTGACGATAGGTAGAGCCTCAATAGCCTCAGAGACACCCCGTAGCCTCCGCCAGATAACGGTATGCCATCACATATATTTTAGATAAAGTACTAAGACCGGCAACGGGCTTTCAAATTGATAAACATCTTGTTCTGTAACTGTCAATCCTACACCCTAACGTGGCGATTATGGACGCCATACACAATCCAGTTTACCGTCAAGTTTGCAGCGCGCTTGAAGGGGCGTCCAGTAAACTTGACGGTGTATGGCTATCAGTGTATCAAGTCCACTTGTAGCAAAAATTGAGTTTAATTTCTGTCGACTTGATCAAGCTTGCAGCGTCGTGTAAACTTGAACGTGTGTATGAGCGGTCAGGTATGCATATCGTTAGGTGGAGCAATAAGCGAGAGACGCCATGGTTTCAACTGGTACGGCATCTTGCAAACTTGACGGCGAACTTGAACGTGAGTGATCTATATGGATACACTGTAAATTGGGCGCAACTTCAAGCGCGCTGCAAACTTGACGGTAAACTGAATCGTTTATGGCATCCATTACGGCAAATCGTTTCTACGATGGAATATTCTGCATATGGATGGGAGCCCTTTATATAGCCGTCTTTCTTTTTTAGTAGTGACTCAGAGCATTTGAATATTTGCAATAAATCCAGAATAATAATAAAATAAATACCAAGAGAAAAGCCCAGAATTGGGATGTATTTTGCTATATTCATAAATATATATATTCAGACCACGGGCTTCTAAAAGAAGACTTAAAACTCTAATAGAGATCGTGATAGTAAACAGGTCAGGGTGAAAAAAGTTGATGAAATTGGATAATCCAACCTTTGCATTTCAATTTATTTATTTCAATTTTTATTGATCGAATAATTTACATACGTACATTTTAACCTATATACAAATATCCGACGCTTAGTATAAGCTTTTGCAATCTCCTATTATTCGTATTGTTAACCAACTAATGATTGCCGATTAAAACAGCAAATTACACTAAAAATATCATTTATATGGGTTATTAACATGGTTGTTACAATATTAAAGCACAATAATTAAAATGTCCTTTTACATATAATGCAATCTCATTCCGAATCGAATTTGCTAAATGAAATGCACTTACATTTCTTGTTACTGTTACGAGCTTGAGGTTCGTGACAATAAAAATTGCCGATAAAATTACCTAAATTAACACTTTAATTCACTTTACATTAATTAAAGTTAAAAACACTAATAATAAATCACACTGATTCACTTTTTTCCGCTCCGAAGCTTCGCTTGTTTCGCCAACTTCAATACTTCGCATTCGATCGCATCTTGCAGCGCCTATTTATATAAATTACCAGCGAAATATCCAGAATATTCAAGTAAACACGCGCAAGGTACCGAGAGTTCGTGTTTCAACTTCAAGAAGTTTAGTTCTTCGGTTCGAGACTAGATGGCGCTAACGCGTAACAATAGCGCGTAACATTACATTTACATGACTTAATTGGTTTGCACAATTTACTAGATGACGTGTAATATTTGCGTCAAATTGTTACGAAATTTTTGAATGTAATTTCTTCTATAAATTGAATACGTAATTCGTACACATACTGTAATATCAAATTTGAATCTATTGCTTTTGTTTGTATAATTAGTATAATTAAAGTCTTGGGAATCGCATTGCGTTAATATATGATGGTGTGAGAGAAAGTAAATGAATATAATAAGTAATAATATAATATATAAAAATAGTTATATGAAATTCCCTTTATTGTTTATTAATTAAATACAAGTTAAAAAATCATTTACTTTATGTTTTCTTGTTATTAAAAGTTTAATTTAATAATATTTTGATTACTAAACATATTTACTAATTAAAATAAGAACATTCAATTTACCTTCATTTCAGATTATTTTTCTTTTATTTAAAAATAAATTTGAAATTTACTTATTGTTTGACAATTTTTGTATGGTCAAATTGTTCTGGGTTTATAAATAGTAAAGATATTTCTATTTTAGATATTTATAATATCAATTATGTTTTCTCTGAGATAATTTAACTTAATTTTGCTAAATTACTACCATATAGGATTGTAGAAAATTCTTTAAATTGCTATATAACTCGGTACCCGTTATGAACTCTTTTAAAGGTGAAGCCGACAGTCTCGAATGTCGTTTGTTCTGAACTTTGGTCTGTCGCTAAATTCTGAAAAAAGATTTCGTTTTACTGAAACCGAAAATTTTCTTCTGTGTCGTGGAATCAGTTTAAAAACATTAAATTCACAATGACAAACATCCAGACCCATAAAAATTATTTGTAGGCCGTACAAATACTTGATCCGTGCGGGATTCAAACCTGCGTCCCTCAGCGCCGCAACTCATTGCTAAGCCACTGCGCCACGGAGCCGTTTTATCCTTTTAGGTAAAGACGGATTTAGAAGATGTGGTTAATTTTCAGCATAGTCAAGTGTGGCAACTTTACCAATAGAAGTTAACTTTGCCATTATTAGGCAAGAAATTATGACAACGTGACGTTTTTTGAGACGTGCCTTTTTTGAATTAAGAAATTATAACTAATTGGCAGCATTGTTTTAGATATTGCAACGAGAGCAATGAATTTTTGTTATCTGACTTAATTTTGACATTTTATTTTATCGTAGATTTTAAGGACTTAGTTTTGGCAGTTTCCAAAAGCGTTTTTTTGTGTTGAGAGCTTAAAAGTCAACACAAAGACAGCGAGACCGTGTTTTTTGTTATTCCTTTGACGGAGATTTATATTCAGTAGTGGACTTGTGATGTGCTGTAACCATTAGACCACGTATCGGATCCATAAGTCATCACTAGCAACACGAACTGGTAAAACCAGTTCGTGTTGCTAGTGATGACTTATCTCGTTTTCAGGTTTTGAGGTATACCTGACGAGAAGATGTGTCGTAATTTCCCGAACGCTCCCTTGCCGAGTTGAACCCGTCGATTAACCTCTCGGTCGAAGTTGGACTCACCTAGTCGGACTGTTTTTCCCAGGTAAAAATACTCGTCAACAACTTCGAGCTTAGTGTCCAACAACTACCGGAATAGGTGACATCGTGTCTAAAACGTAACATAATTAAGATTATTTAATTTGAAGAATACTCTCATGCGTATACTCACCGTCACAACATGTTCTACGTTCTTTCCTGTATAGTTTATCAAAACTGCTACAATAACTCGTAAGAAGTCCCGTGCTGGACGGACAATGGACATATGCAATATTAGAGATAGCTTGCTGTAATTACCAAATTATTGGTTCATTAATGCTGTTTACAGTCTTGAGTCTAGGATTTGTTTCAGCAAAAACGAGATGGTAAATACCATCTATCGAAGTACTTGTGGTCATTCTCTGCTTTTTATAACACTATACAGTTATTAATTATAAATTGTAGACATGATATAACATAGTAACGTTGTCACACTCTTCCTTATTTTTGCCACTAAATACTCGGAGGGAATTCGGAGGGGGAGGGTACTCGGAGGGGGAGAGGGTTCGTTATAGGCAGATAATCACAGGTTGTGAAGCACACCTTCTTAGTACTCATAAGTGACAACGCATATGTAGCTTAGTTGCTCCATGGGCTGCTGTAGCCACTTAACATCAGGTGGACTATGATTTCGTTTATTTGGTTTAGCTTGATGAAAAAGTACTATGACTGTTTTGAATGTTTACTTATCCCCCGTGCTACCAACTCAACTCAACGTTTCTTGAAACTATTACCCGGCTGTTAGTCGCTTTGTTCGTTTGTCGTGAGCTGGCTAATGTATTAGTTTCTTGAGAATATTCCTTTACTGGACTTACCTACTATAAACTAAGTGTTCGTTATTTTTAGCTTTCAAGAAGAGGAGATTCTAAATTTGATCGTATTTTTATAGAAGAGAGGGCAAAGGAGCGTTCGTCTCACCTGATGGTTAGTGACCACCGTTGCCCATGAACAACGAAACATCAGGGCAATTACAGATGCTTTGCCGGCCTTTTAAATAAGAAATTAAATAAGCAAACTCGACGCTACGTCCCACGTCTCGCTGCATGCGGAGAGCGTGTACTGCCAGATATTCAAAGAGCTCGAGACAAGATTCAAACTTCAAAATATTAAAAGAATCCAGGCCATTTTCTATAAGAGAAACTTTCATATATTGAAGTTAATCGTGTATATGTTACGTTTCCTTGGTGAATGGCCGTACTTAACATTTGAGTGAGAAAAGCACCAGCCTCTTATCACTAGAGGTGACAACAAGTCACGGATATAGTTCCTTAAGGAGGTTAATCGTACGTGGACCCCACGAACTTAGTCTCTACAGCAAATGGAAAAATATGTAGTCATCTCTAAGACTACTCATACGTAAATTTAGGAAACAAAGTGCATTTTGCAAATGCAATGATGCAATTGCAATGAGCAATGCAAATGATATTGTGACGGCTCAATATTATTATTAATAATTAAATTCAATATAAAGGGGCGTCAAAATAGTTTTAAAAGATATATATTAAGCAATAAGTTAAATTAATAAACATAAAGTTAATATATATTTCAGACATTATCCCAATAACATAGCAAATTAAAGGCAAAATTATTGTTTCTCGTAATAAGTAAATTTATTATAAAAACTTGTAAAAATATTTAAAATAAGATAAATAATAGAAATACAAGTCAAAAAATAATATGAAATTAAGTTAAATAACGTTTATAAGATAATTAGAAAATTTGTTAAAAATTGTTTAAATCATGGGAGGTGTTCGTGTATAAAAGAAAATTTTTCTAAGTTGTGGGAGGAGTTCACGTATAGATGAAATTTTCTAAGTTGTTGAACGAGTTCATGTATTAAAGAAAATTTTCCTAAGTTATGGAAGGTGTTCACGTATAGACGTCTTGTATGGATGAGGTGCCGGAGATACATACCTGCAGTTGTACATATATATGGGGTGGTCGGAGCCTGACTGCCTGAAGTACTGTAGCATAATGACTAGTCCTATATTAGGGACTTATGATATTAAACTCAATGATACAAAAGCAATACTATAGAAGGTCTCCATGATGAATTTGCATTACAATAGTAGGGTCGTGGGTTCGAACCCTATATAGGAATGACTTATGAAAGTAAGGTCAATGATTCAAAAGCAATACTATAGAAGGTCTCTGTGATTAATATGCATTACAATAATAGGGTCGTGGGTTCGAACCCTATATATGAATGACTTATGAAAGTAAGGTCTATGATTCAAAAGCAATACTATAGAAGGTCTCTATGATTAATATGCATTACAATAGTAGGGTCGTGGGTTCGAATCCTATATAGGAATGACTTATGAAAGTAAGGTCTATGATTCAAAAGCAATACTATAGAAGGTCTCTATGATTAATATGCATTACAATAGTAGGGTCGTGGGTTCGAAACCTATATAGGAATGACTTATGAAAGTAAGGTCTATGATACAAAAGCAATATTATAGGAGGTCTCCTTGATGCATAAGCATTGTATGGGATGGTCGGGTGACTGACTGCTCCTAGTACTGTAGCAAAATGACTAGTCCTTATTAGGGACTTGAAAAGGAATATTATGGTGGCGTGTGTGCTGCTTCACGAGCAATTGGTCCGAGGTAAACTTGGACTCGCTAACCGATGTGTCTTAGACATATCATCTTAGTGCCGGTGGTAAGCGGGTTTGTTGTAGCAATACGGCTTTCCCGTGGACATCGCACACCCATACCGTTTGTGGGCGGCGTAGTAGCGCATAGCGAAGCGTCGTCTATATTTCGGATTGGGATGATGAGTGTGTTTGGTAGCACTTTTAAGTGTAACGGGCACACTCAACTTCATGTCTTAGTGCATTAGCGCTATGATACGTGAAGTTTTGTCCACTGGCGTCTTAGTAGCGTGCTACTATGATACGTTGGTGCAGTTTTATATAACAACAATCTTAGTGCCGGTGGTAAGCGGGTTTGTTGTAGCAATACGGCTTTCCTGTGGACATCGCACACCCATACCGTTTGTGGGCGGCGTAGTAGCGCATAGCGAAGCGTCGTCTATCTTTCGGATGGGGATGATGAGTGTGTTTGGTAGCACTTTTAAGTGTAACAGGCATACTCAGCTTCATGTCTTAGTGCATTAGCGCTATGATACGTGGAGTTTTGTTCATTAGCGTCTTAGTAGCGTGCTACTATGATACGTTAGTGATATTTTTTATATAACAACAATACCAACTTTGTTGCCAAAGTCGATAGGAGTCATGTGGGTGTGTTGTGAGGGTGCGCCGCCCGTGTGATAGTTGCATTGATGCTTACTGCTGCTTGCGGTATTGCGTCTTGTGATGGATCTGCGGGTGTGCTGCGCCTGATTCGACGCATTCCTGTTGTTCTGGTCGATGGAGGTATACAATTAACATCTTAGTGTCGGTGGTAAGCGGGTTTGTTGTAGCAATACGGCTTTCCCGTTGACATCGCACACCCATACCGTTTGTGGGCGGCGTAGTAGCGCATAGCGATGCGTCGTCTATATTTTGGATTGGGATGATGAGTGTGTTTGGTAGCACTTTTAAGTGTAACAGGCATACTCAACTTCATGTCTTAGTGCATTAGCGCTATGATACGTGGAGTTTTGTTCATTGACGTCTTAGTAGCGTGCTACTATGATACGTTAGTGATATTTTTTATATAACAACAATACTAACTTTGTTGCCAAAGTCGATAGGAGTCATGTGGGTGTGTTGTGAGGGTGCGCCGCCCGTATGATAGTTGCATTGATGCTTACTGCTACTTGCGGTATTGCGTCTTGTGATGGATCTGCGGGTGTGCTGCGCCTGATTCGACGCATTCCTGTTGTTCTGGTCGATGGAGGTATACAATTAACATCTTAGTGTCGGTGGTAAGCGGGTTTGTTGTAGCAATACGGCTTTCCCGTGGACATCGCACACCCATACCGTTTGTGGGCGGCGTCGTAGCGCATAGCGATGCGTCGTCTATCTTTCGGATGGGGATGATGAGTGTGTTTGGTAGCACTTTTAAGTGTAACAGGCATACTCAGCTTCATGTCTTAGTGCATTAGCGTTATGATACGTGGAGTTTTGTTCATTGACGTCTTAGTAGCGTGCTACTATGATACGTTAGTGATATTTTTTATATAACAACAATACTAACTTTGTTGCCAAAGTCGATAGGAGTCATGTGGTTGTGTTGTGAGGGTGCGCCGCCCGTATGATAGTTGCATTGATGCTTACTGCTACTTGCGGTATTGCGTCTTGTGATGGATCTGCGGGTGTGCTGCGCCTGATTCGACGCATTCCTGTTGTTCTGGTCGATGGAGGTATACAATTAACATCTTAGTGTCGGTGGTAAGCGGGTTTGTTGTAGCAATACGGCTTTCCCGTGGACATCGCACACCCATACCGTTTGTGGGCGGCGTCGTAGCGCATAGCGATGCGTCGTCTATCTTTCGGATGGGGATGTTGAGTGTGTTTGGTAGCACTTTTAAGTGTAACAGGCATACTCAGCTTCATGTCTTAGTGCATTAGCGCTATGATACGTGGAGTTTTGTTCATTGGCGTCTTAGTAGCGTGCTACTATGATACGTTGGTGATATTTTTAATATAACAACAATACCAACTTTGTTACCAAAGTCGATAGGGATCATGTTGAGTGTGTTGTGAGGGGGCGCCATCCGTATGATAGTTGCATTGATGCTTACTGCTACTGGCGGTATTGCGTCTTGTGATGGATCTACGGGTGTGCTGCGCCTGATTCGACGCTCTCTGTGGTTCTGGTCGATGGAGGTATACGGGTGGTGATGTCTGCTGGGATGTATGGGGGACCTTGGAATGGTGTAAGCCCGACAATAGTTGTATTGATGCTTGTTGCGTTCTGCAGCATTGCGTCTCTGCGATGGTTGTTTGGTGGGACGCTATTCTCAATGGCGCTCTCTGCGTCTTGGTTTGACTCACACCTAAGTAGCTTTGCCCAAGTCGGGTCCCTTCATTGCGGGGCTGCAGACTGTCTGCCCTCCACGATGTTTTAAATAACAACATAATATTATATCTCTGTAACTTTCCCACCTTTGAATGATTGAAGGCAACTTGTTGGTGGGTGAGACAAACATGATCGAAAATGCATTTACTCAACGTCAGTGACACAAACCCTTTCTGATGGCGAATTATTCTTACTCTTATCTTATAACTGCCTTTTGGCTATATCTGCCGTTGTATTGGTTGGTGGAGCATATGTGTCGACCTCATGCGGGTGGTAGCTGGCGGGAGGATCTGAGGAGACTCTCAAGGCTGCGGCCGAAAGCCGCACAACGTGGGACCCCATTCCCTTGAGGTGAGCAGTAGTCTCATGACACGCTCTGCGGCTAGTAGCCGTGCTGATCATGCAATTGGTGGTAATGCCATACACTTACATCACGTCTGCAGGAGCGGCGGTCTGGCAGGTGGTGGCGCTCACGGAGGGTTTACGGCCAGTGTGCCTATTTGCCTAAACCGTGTGACGTACATTCACTGTGGCTGGATTCGTTCGTATTCTGTATGGCGTTTACACGCATTGACATGCGCGACTTCGGTCGATGTTTGTGCTTACGCACTAACAAGGGGCCAAGCCTCTTTTACTGGTTCGCCAGTTATTTTGCTGTGGACTACGGTCCAGTTCCCGAATTAGCGTTCCCTCCGGGGGGAGTGCATCAAAATGGTTGGCGCTCACCGTGCACGGCGTGTGTGGGGCCGTGTACCTCCCCTACATTTTTTTTAAATAAATGTAGGAGAGCGAAGCCCTTGTATCGGGTATTTTTTGTATAAATATATTGTGAGCCTTTTCCAAGCGGGAAGGGATAAATGATAATAAATTAATAATGTAAACCTGATACAAGTGGAATAGAGACGTTTATGTTCTTAATCTTTTTCGAGCCCTGTCTTCGTGAACGGGGTTCACTTAGCTTATAAGGCACTACCAACAGCTTTCAATTGCTCTAGTGAATATTCATTCTTCCAAACGACACCTAAAGAACTAAGTTACTAAACAAACACAACGTAAATAAGGGTCCTAACTAAGACGATCACGCCAAAATATTACAAACGGCCTATTATTAAACCTTTAGAAAGATCATTTAGAAAGATCTAAACATAATTCATTAATCCTGGTCTCATATATATAATGTTATTTAAAAGGGGATATTTTTAATATTATAAAATTTTTATTATATAGAGAGGGGGGGGGATTCGTTACAATATGATGACGTAACAAGATGTCCTTGGTGCCTGCTAGCTAGCTGTGGAAATAAATTTAGTTGATCTCTTACTGCAGCGTGTTAAGTGATGGCTGCTTAGTCCATGCACCACTACGCCGCACGTCTCACCATGTGTTCTCGAATTAGGCCTTAGGCCTGTAATACGAGAGCGTGTTTGTCATGCATACCCAACGTCCCACGACTCTGCTGAACGATTGTCACGTCCATCCGACCGACAGTAAAAAGAGAGGATCTCACTCGCACAGGATATACTCTTTTTACTGGTAACGACGTATTTCATCTTAGCTCATGGATAATGACGAGACCGCATTTTGATTCTTAATAAAGGAGTATGGGTGTCTGTGATCCACAAAATTTTATTAATATCAGCTGAACTATGCGTTCATTATTAACTCTTAATTCTATATAAAACGTACTGAAAATCTATCCTTCACACCTTTTTAATCTGAATTTTAAATAATTATTACTTTTTTTTTAAAGAATAAGCGTGACAAACGAGCACACAGTCCAGCACAGTACCACGGCCATAGCACGAATGACCCATTCGAATTTCAAATATTGATAGCGATATTAACCTATTCCCATAAAAACGGATTATTAATTAACATAGCCGCACGAATCAGTTAGCTGAAGTTTTTTTATATAGAATAAGCGTGACAAACGAGCACACAGTCCAGCACAGTACCACGGCCATAGCACGAATGACCCATTCGAATTTCAAATATTGATAGCGATATTAACCTATTCCCATAAAAACGGATTATTAATTGACATAGCCGCACGAATCAGTTAGCTGAAGTTTTTTTTATATAGAATAAGCGTGACAAACGAGCACACAGTCCAGCACAGTACCACGGCCATAGCACGAATGACCCATTCGAATTTCAAATATTAATAGCGATATTAACCTATTCCCATAAAAACGGATTATTAATTGACATAGCCGCACGAATCAGTTAGCTGAAGTTTTTTTATATAGAATAAGCGTGACAAACGAGCACACAGTCCAGCACAGTACCACGGCTCTAGCACGAATGACGCATTCGAATTTCAAATATTAATAGCGATATTAACCTATTCCAATAAAAACGGATTATTAATTGACATAGCCGCACGAATCGGTTAGCTGAAGTTTTTTTTATATAGAATAAGGGTGACAAACGAGCACACAGTCCAGCACAGTACCACGGCTGTAGCACGAATGACCCATTCCAATTTCAAATATTAATAGCGATATTAACCTATTCCAATAAAAACGGGTTATTAATTGACATAGCCGTACGAATCAGTTAGCTGAAGTTTTTTTTATATAGAATAAGCGTGACAAACGAGCACATAGTACAGCACAGTACCACGGCTGTAGCACGAATGACCCATTCGAATTTCAAATATTAATAGCGATATTAACCTATTCCAATAAAACGGATTATTAATTGACATAGCCGCACGAATCAGTTAGCTGAAGTTTTTTTATATAGAATAAGGATGACAAACGAGCACACAGTCCACCTTATGGTAAGTGGATGCTGTGGCCCATAGACATCTATATTTATCTTCAATTAAGAATCAAAATGCAGATGCGTTGCCGAATGCCTCGTTTCGAGTAAAAGGGGTCTCCGGTTCTCTCTCTACACTCACCATACGAAACACAGTAATATTAAGCTGCTATTTTACGTTGATATTCTGTGAGAGCGTGGTCCTACCTCGGTCAAGCCGACACATTCGTGCTGCAACCATAATATAGCTGCAGCTTGACTCTACCATGTCAAAAAGTGGGAATAGAATGATCATGTGGCTCTATAAAACCGGTTCATAGTAAGTGTAGTGTGTACTGTTGGAAAGGTTTTAAATGAAGGAGAGAGACGTCTTTATCTTGCTATGATTACACTACTCAAACTTATTCTACCTTAATACTAATATATACTGTGGTGGGCGCTACACTACACCTCCCAGTAAAAAAAATATAAAAAATAAATGAATACATTTGTTTTCTTAAACTTATGAAAATAAACACATGACATGTTAATGTGAATTACAAAAATACAATCTAATTATATATTATTTTACAAATGTAAAGGCAGTATATTCATTCAATTGGTTGGTCCGGTAGCCAGTTCCCTCTGTTCCATATTAATTCCGAGGACACAGTCTTGTACATAGTTTCATCGCAGTCTATTAATGCTAAAAACGTAATCGAGCGACTCTCCACTACCTAGACTTAAGACGACACATCGAAAACGCTATCGCCGTACTGATCCGCGTGAATACATAATTTATATAAAAACTTTAAGAAACGTTATCATAAGGTCTAAAATTGCGTGGCGCCCGCGACGATTAAAAGCGCTTAGAAATTGTCAGAATCTTAAAATATTTTTAAAAAAATTATTGATTTAAGTTATCATAATAATGAGCAAGTAAATTATGAATATTGATGTTATGAATATATTTGAGTGATTCCCAAGCATATAGATCAAATTAATGATTTCGTTGTAATTTCAACTATAGTGATTTTTAGAGGTGTTTTCGCAAATAATTATGATCAAGTCAAAATTATACAATCGTGTTTTTGAGCAATCAAATTCAAGATAAAGACATAAATTTACCTATATCAAAATCCCACTTTCGTTAGTGGTGTCATAGTTCTATACTATTCGATGAAAGGAGGTGCGTTTTTTCACGGTGTCGCCTTAAAGTGCGTAAAGATTCTAACGATTCAACGAATACGGGTAGCACTAGTTAATAATTAATAGTAATAATGAACATTATTATTTTACTTACATAGGACCATAAACAATAATTAAAAAAGCTGAAGGTACTCCGGGTTCAACAATGACATCGGGACGTCAGTCATCTCAGTCCCCCGTGACCATGGGTGGTGGAAAGCGCCCGAAACGTCGGGAAATAAAAATAAAAAGTAAAAATAAACGCGATAAAATCCGTAAAAGTTGTTTTAAACAAACTTTTATTTTATTTTATTTTGTTTAATCAATCGATTTGATTGAAGAGGGACCACTCTCTTACAGAATACCAGCGTAAAATAGCGGATTAAGCTGCTGTTTCGTATAGTGAGTCAGAACCGGGGACCTTTTACCTGGAAACAATGCAATCTTAGTAATTAAGGGTGACAATCCATTTTGTTTGTGGCAATCTCTGTGGGAGACCTATGTTCGCAGTGGACTTTAGTAGTGTTACGAGCTTAGGGTTCGTGACAATAAAAATTGCCGATAAAATTACCTAAATTAACACTTTTTACAAATTAAAGTTTACTTTATACAAATTAAAGTAAAAAAAAAAACACTAATAATTAAACACACTAATTCACTTAATTTCACTCCGAAGCTTCGCTTGTGTCGCCGAGTTAAACTCTGTCTCGATCGCATCTTGCGCCATCTATTTATTCAAATCAGCAAAACATCCGGAATGTTCAAGTAAACACGCGCAAGGTACCGAGAAATCGAGTATAGATTTTCTAGAAACTTAGTTCCTCGGGTGGCGCTGTTGGTCGAGAGATCGGCGATGTCATTCTCTGCAAAGCCCCCCCCGCTCTCGCTCCTGACACTAGATGGCGCTAGTTGACTTATTCACATAACACTGCCCCCTCCTAAGACATGCTCGTCCCGAGCATTATCGGTCCCATAATAACGCGCCAAGCGATCCACATGGACGATCTTAGGAGTCCGTCTTGCGCCTTTCTGTATCCGGTAGGTCACATCGTTGATCCTGGTTACAATCCGGTACGGGCCGTCCCATTTAGCTTGAAGTTTAGGAGATTTCCCTTTGCTGCGGACTGGATTGTGCAACCACACTAATGAACCTTCGTTGAACCCTTTATTGTTCATTTTGCGGTCATACCGGGTTTTCATTTTCTCAGACATTTGCTGGCCCGATTGTCTGACGTGCTCATAAATGTCATTCATTTTGTTCCGCAAGTCATATGCATAATCGGTTATACTGCGTGGGGCATCAGGTGGTATCCCAGTGATCAGGTCTGCAGGCAGCCGTAATTCTCTTCCAAAGTTTGCGAAAGCTGGTGTCACTGCCGTACTTTCGTGAACAGAACTTCGATATGACAACAAAAACGGTTGTATGTGCTTGTCCCAATCTCGTTGCCGATTGTCCACAACTTTTGCTAGGTACCTCTCCAATGTCTGATTAAATCGTTCCACCATTCCATCAGATTGCGGGTGATAAGAAGTCGTTCTTGTTTTATGAGTACCCATAACTCGGCAAGTTTCCTGGAATATTTGAGACTCAAAATTCCTTCCTTGATCGCTGTGAATCTCTAAAGGTACTCCAAAACGACAGAAGACTTCATGAACTAGTTTATCTGCAACTGTTGAAGCTTCTTGATTTGGAATGGCGAAAACTTCTGGCCACTTAGTGAAGTAATCCATTACAACCATGAAATACTTGTTACCGCTTTCACTCTCCGGAAACGGCCCCGCCACGTCAATGGCTATTCTCTCCCATGGTGCACCAACATTGTACAACTTCAATGCACCTCTACTACGAGTCTGAGGTCCCTTTACAGCCGCACAACTTGTACATTTGCGACACCAGTCCTCGACATCGTTTCGACAGTGGACCCAGTAAAACCGTTCTCGGATCTTCAGTAGAGTTCGTTTAACTCCCAGATGGCCTCCTGAATAATCATTATGGTACAGCTGTAGAACATCCGGTACTTTAGCTTTAGGGACAACCATTTGTAAATGACAGCTGTCTCCCCGAACATTTTCCCATTTACGGCACAGAACTCCATCCTGAAGCAGCAAGCTATCCCACTGGGCCCAATAGCTTTTAGTGATCGAACTCATCGCTGAGACGTCGCTCCACTTGGGCTTGGGAGCACTGGCCTTCATCCATTCCAGGATCGGCTTGATGTCCGGATCTTCCTGCTGTGCACGTTGTAAGCTGTCCTTCCACTCGTTGCTGAGGTGGTCTGCCCTGAGCATCCTCACGGATACCACTCCCTTACTCTCTTGCCTAGTACAATGTTTGCAATCTTCAGGACAAGGTCTTCGTGATAATGCATCTGCGTTGCCATGAGATTTCCCGCTGCGATGTTCGATCTCAAAGTCGTATTCCTGCAGTAGTTCAATCCACCTCGCAACTTGTCCTTCTGGATTTTTAAACTGCAATAGCCATTTTAGTGCAGCATGGTCAGTTCGTAAGTGAAATTTTCGCCCCAGAAGATATTTGCTAAAATGCTGCAACGACTTTACCACAGCTAGCAATTCGCGTCTTGTGACACAATAGTTCCTTTCCGGTTTTGACAACGACTTGCTGAAGTACGCTATCACGACCTCTTGGTCACCATTCCGTTGAGACAACACACCGCCAAGTCCTATATCACTTGCGTCTGTGTCAACTACAAATTCTTTGCTTGCATCAGGGTATCCCAAAATAGGTGTTTTGCACAGACGGTCCTTGAGCTCCTGGAATGCGATATTACAACTTTCATCCCAGCAGAAATGTCGCTTCTCCTCGGTTAGCTTATGCAGAGGTTTGGCTATATCTGCAAAGTTCTTCACAAATCGCCGGTAATAGGAGCACAAACCCAAAAATGCTCTAACCTGCGTCTTGTCTTTTGGAACCGGCCAATCCTTTACAGCTGCAATTTTCTCTGGATCCGTGCGGATACCCTCTTCCGACACTACATACCCCAAAAATTTGACTTGCCGTTTGAACAGTGAACATTTCTTCGGACTCAGCTTGAGATTGGCACTCTGAATCTTCATGAGCACGCGTCCCAGGTTTTCAAGGTGTTCCTCAAACGTACGGCCCACGATGATGATGTCATCCAAGTAGACCAGACAGGCATCGCCAATTAGCCCGGTAAGTACAAGTTCCATCAGCCTTTCAAACGTTGCTGGAGCATTGCACAACCCAAACGGCATTACTTTGAATTGCCACAGACCCTTTCCCGTCGAGAACGCAGTTTTCTCCTTGTCCTTGGGGTCAATTTCAACTTGCCAGTAGCCACTTTTTAGATCCAGCGTGCTAAACCATTTTACTCCTGTAAGCATGTCCAGCGTGTCATCAATTCTTGGCAAGGGATAGCTGTCCTTCTTTGTAACGTCGTTCAGACGGCGGTAATCAACACAGAACCGCATGCTGCCATCCTTCTTTTTCACCAGCACCACTGGCGAACACCATGGACTAGAGGAAGGTTCAATAACACCATCCTTCACCATTCCTTCAATCATGGTTTCCACTTCCTTTTCACGTGCTACCGGCAATCGTCTTGGCCGCTGACGGATAGGCAACTCTTCACCTGTGTTTATTTTGTGTTGAACTAAACCAGTCTTTCCTATGTCAGCATCGTTTGATGAGAATACATCGGCGTACTCGAGTAACAACTTCTTCGCCTTGACCAATTCGTTCGGGGACAGAACACTGCGGCAGTCTTCCAAAAGTGTGGTCACTCTCGTTTCTGCGTCCTTGCTGGGGGTCCCACTCGATATATATTGGCACCGACGTAACCAATCCACTTCCTCACAAGTACCAATTAATGTGCCTTTTTCTATAATCTGGTCCCGGTCGCAAAGGTTCAGCACACGTACTCCTGAGATATCAGTGGTCCTGACCAAGGTTCGAGCTACTTTCCATGGAAGGTCATTGTTTACCCTTTCCACAAGTACACAACGGTGAGCTTGCCCAGCATTTCGGGGAAGACTAACCGGAACAATCGTTTCGGATCTCGGCGGAAGAACAATCTTCTTAATGCTGTACACGTTCCCTGGTAACGCACCTTCCATAAAAAGTTCCTCCTGTCCACATTTCAAAACACCTTGCTTAACGTCGATCTCACAACAATTATTCCTCATAAAGTCTAGGCCTAGGATGCAGTCGTCCATTATATCCGCCACGATGACATTATGCAGGTAGATCACGTTGCCAAGCTTCAACTCCATCTCCTTCTCTCCACGGACGGGTATACGCTGACCGGTGGCTGTTACCAGATTAATGCGTTCTCGGTTGTATGCGGAGTCCCCAAGGAACTGACTTATAAGTTGGGAACTAACAACCGTACGAGAGGCTCCAGTGTCTATGGTCAGTTTACACGGCATTCCGTTGACCTCGCCCTTGATGATTAGACTGTTCCCATCATGGGTTTGTGAGATCGAGATCCTTGGGGCTCTTTTAACATCAGCCAGCACCCGCCCCGCAGTTCTGGCTTTTACTCGTTTCCCTGCTGCTGCTGGGCGGTGCTGTTGGCCGCACTACCCTCCTGGGATCGTTCACCTTCCCTTTCTAGGGTTCGCTTAGGGCAGCTGGATCGAAGATGGCCCTTTTCCCCACAGCCATAGCACCTAGGGCTGTATCCTTTGTTGCGGTCGCGAACTGTAGCTGCTGCAACCTCCCTGACGCGATGGGAACGATGATCCTGCCGCACGGCTTCTACCTCCAGTGCATGGGCCAAGGCGTCCTTAAGCGTCTCGTGGTGCCCGAGCCTCACAGCAGCTCTGACTTCCAGGTCGCGGATGCCGTCGATGAATGTCTGCACCAGGTTCCCTTCAATGAGCGCAGGTACAGACCGGTATGCTTTTCGCACCAGCTTCTCCACTTCTGGAGCCCACTGCTGCAGGTTTTCGTTGATGCGCTGCACACGATCTTTAAGCTGCGCACGAAAGACGTGTTCCAGGTGAGCGTCGCCGTATCTCGCCTCCAATGCCTCAAGGAGTTGCTCATAAGTCACTTCCTCACCGAGAGCTTCCAGAACTGTCAAGGCCTGGTCGCGCAGGCCTAGTGTGAGAGCAGTCATGGCCTGATTTTTATTCCAGCCGTTCGCCTTCATAACAGCTTCGAACTGAATTTTGTAGGCTGACCAGGAAGAGGTACCGTCGAACGGTGGCACCTTGAACCCACGTAGCGAAGGTGTTGTAGCTACTGCGGGAGCTGTAGCTCCATCTCCAAGTTTGAGTTCGTCCAGTGATTTCTTCATGTCGGCCATCACGTTGTCAACCCGATGGTTCACATGGTTGATTCGGGTTTCATGTTCTTCGATTCGGGTTTCAGCTTCCGACAGACGGTTGTCGTGTTGAGCAACCCTGTCCTTCACCTGCCTTATCTCTTTCCCAAAGGTAGCGTGAAGGTCCTTCATGAGGAGCATCTGCTCTTCCGACCGACGAGCCTGTTCCGCCTGCTGATCTTCCAACCGACGGGCCTGTTCCTCCTGTCGGCGGGCCTGTTCCTCCTGTCGGCGGGCCTGTTCCTCCTGTCGGCGGGCCTGTTCCTCCTGTCGGCGGGCCTGTTCCTCCTGTCCGCCCCGCAGCTGTTGCAGCATCACCATCAGAGCACCTAAGTCAGGTGCCACAGACGTAGAAGCTGCTGACGGACCGGCTTCCGTGGCCGGCGGCTGGCCCTCAGACATCTGCGGCGTTGCACCACCAAATCTCCTCTGGTCCGTCTCCTGCTGGCGTTGACTTCGGGTACGGACACCCTCCGTTTCCTCCTTAGGTAAAATTGGCATTATTTTATCCCACTTCTGACACCAATTGTTACGAGCTTAGGGTTCGTGACAATAAAAATTGCCGATAAAATTACCTAAATTAACACTTTTTACAAATTAAAGTTTACTTTATACAAATTAAAGTAAAAAAAAAAACACTAATAATTAAACACACTAATTCACTTAATTTCACTCCGAAGCTTCGCTTGTGTCGCCGAGTTAAACTCTGTCTCGATCGCATCTTGCGCCATCTATTTATTCAAATCAGCAAAACATCCGGAATGTTCAAGTAAACACGCGCAAGGTACCGAGAAATCGAGTATAGATTTTCTAGAAACTTAGTTCCTCGGGTGGCGCTGTTGGTCGAGAGATCGGCGATGTCATTCTCTGCAAAGCCCCCCCCGCTCTCGCTCCTGACACTAGATGGCGCTAGTTGACTTATTCACATAACAGTAGGCTGTAACGGTAATTCAAAGGAAATAGAACGTTCTCTTACTCTCAAATAAAAGTAGCTAGTATATATGTCTATGAGACACAGTATATACTTACCATACATAATACCATCAGGTAGTGCTTTTTTTGTCGTCACCATCATTCCAAATAACCAAAACAAACGCCTTATTTTGATATCAGACCGGCAGACAGATGGAGGGACGGACGGACGGACAAAGAAATAATCATATAATGGCTCCATTTTTTTCTTGGGTGTTATGGAATCCTAAAAGTTGTCATTCTGTATATATTCTATACGTTATTTATATTGCGAAATGTGTTTAAAATTAAGGAGAAAAACTTTAAGAATGCTTCGCCTAGTCCCGAATATAAAATTCTATAGAAGTTAGCGAGTAGTAAAATTGCCCGTAGTATTTACTGCACTTGCAAACTAAAAACTTTGTTTTTAAACATTGAGTACAGTTTGCGTCACGATAAATACCTTTACTTCTACTTAAAGCCGTGACAAGTATTTCTAACTTTAACAATATTTTCAATAGCTAACTTTTGCCTCTTTCATTTCTCTCGAGCTCACGTTCGATGTTCAATTAAACGTACTGACGTATGTTTAAGTTTACTTTCAAATAAATTCTTAATATATATATATATATATATATATATATATATATATATATATATATATATATATATATATATATATATATATATATATATATAATATATATATATATATATATATAAAGTACGTGTCACGTTGTTTGTCCGCAATGGACTCCTAAACTACTAAAACGATTTTAATCAAATTTGCACCCGTGTGCAGTTTGGTCCAACTTGAGAGATAGGATAGTTTTTTTGCCCACAATTTTTTTTGCGAATTTAAGGATTTTTAATAGGACATGACAAATTGTCGTCGAAATGGGCAGAAAAACGTCTGCCTGCTACTGCCGCTACCACCACCACTGCTGCTGCCAAGCTAGTAATATTGAAATGTTTAGAACCCGTAATAAAGATAGATAGATGATAAAAGATATCTTAGATATAATTTAAAAAATTTGAATTTTTTTAAGAAATTTTCTACGGAACAGCGGGACATCCTGGCACAGGTATATATTTCCTTAAAAGGATTTCTCAACAAAGATTTGGTGTATCTATTTTAACAAGCAATGTTAAATAATAATAAATGAATAATAAAGATAAAACAACTAACTAAATAACGTGTAGTGGCGGTGTAAGAATACCACTAACCTTACTTGTGTGTAGTAGAGCCACGCTGTAGCTATATTATGCTTAAAGCACGAATGGGTCGGCTCAACCGGGGCAGGATCATGCTCTCACAGAATACCAGCTGTTATATTTCGTATGGTGAGTGTAGAGAACCTTTTTACTGGAATCGAAGCATTCCAACTTAGTCCTCAGGGGTGATAAATGTGGATGTCTATGGACCAGAGCATCCACTTACTATCAAGTGGACTGTGTACTCGTTTATCACACAGTGTTATAAAAAATGCACATAGAGTGATCGACATAGCCCAATGGATAAGTATGCTGAAGTGACAATAGGCCAGACATATAGCTCGAAGAACCGAGAACCGATGGGGAAAAAAGGCTCACACGTGAAATCCTCATACCGGTAGGCGAAGTGTAGGGCGGCTCCACATTAGATGGAGTGACAAAGTGAAGACATGTAGTAAGTCGATGGATACAGGTGCCTCAGAACCATGCTTTTTGGTATTCTTAGAGTACCTAACCCTATGTTCAACACTGGACTTGAAATGATGACGATGATTATACCATGTTCATGAAGACAACGTAAAATAATAAAAACTGTGATTGCTAAACCACCTGCCATGCGTGGGAACTCTGGCAAATAACCCCATGAGGCAATCAAAGGGGTCTATATTCAGCAGTGGACTTTGATAGCTGTAATGATGATCATAATGATGATATATAGCAACATTATAAACATTGGACACCAATTAGAAAAACCCAATGGAACAGGCGATGAGTCCCAAGATGTTACGTACTCGTATATGTTAGTTGAGAAGATACTTAAACTTTATATTAGATACATAACTGCTTAATAAATTAAAAGTAAAGGAAATATAGGCACATAGTTGCATTTTATTTTTAGTCGTTATTGGGAAGACACCGTTACCCCTCGATAAGTGTATATTAGATATTTTTATTTTAGTATTTATTTATGTGCAGTTGAAAGTGAAATACAGCTTGCTTAAAGGAGGACCTTAAAAGTTTAATGAATTACGACCACTAAGCGATTACGAGTAATTATTAATTTATGGAAAAATTAATAACTTAGAAACATGGCAATGATACAGATACAGATTGTTTTGTATAGTTGCAGTGAAGATGCTACTTGAATGCCCATGCCTGAAGACTCTAACGACACCCATGTGATGTATATGTTAGATATTTGTATTTTAGAATTTATTAATTAGCAGTTGAAAGTGAAATATAGTTTGCTTAATAAAGAACCTCAAAAGTTTAATAAATTACGGTCGAATTTCGACCACTAGGTGATTGGCTGTTATTAATTTATGACAAATTTAATAAAATGGAAACATGGCAATGATACACGTACAGATTGTCTTGTAATATATTTGCTCCAGTGTCGTTCTCCGGAGAGAAAGCACAGGAATACGTGTATGGACAATCCAACTAAGTAAGTCTAAGTATTTAAGTATGTAATTACTTAACCATTATAAAAATAAAAATTATTCTAAAATCATCACTATGTAGTCTATTTTAAACTTTAGTGATGTTTATTAATGATAATAGTCTGCGAACACGATGAGACTCACGTCTGGCACAGTTTGCAAAATTAAAGCACTGTTAATTCTCAAACTGAATACATAACACCACTTAACATTAACAATATTTAACATATACTGATATATTATTTATATTAAATTAGTTCAACTTAAAAATTCAAAAACAACCATCAGAAAGTTTTCAACAAAATATTAATTAACGGTTTGGCTTTAAATAAGATTATTATTTAGGTATTAAATTATTGTATTTATATTTTAAGTGATTTAATTTTAATCACTGGAGCAAAGTAATGAATTTGCAACACGGTGTTCCATAACAAGCCGAACAAAACGTCCCAACTTGCAATTTTCCAAGCAATTAAGCCATCGGCAGACTGACGCTGTGCGGGCAGATTTGTCTTATCTGAGGAGTATCTATATAGTATTTATATAGTAGTGGAGTGCGCCGCATGCGTTGGACAAGGGATATGAACGCAAACGCATTGCGGGCGTACTATAGGGCGAAAGGCGAAGAAACTGCGGGGATAGCGTATCGGGCTCGGATGCACTGCTTTTTTGCTGAGCTGGAGCCGTCTATTCCCGTCACGGAACAAAACCTGGCAGACCGAGTTCGGTACATCATGCGCTCGAAAATATTTGATGATGCCGAGCTCGAACGACTACGACGTGAGGCTATTCCCTCATCGAATGAATTGGCTACGGCTGGGGATGCGGATCCTCAGGCGACAGACCAGCTGCCACGCGTAGAAGCCGCCATGGATCTTCCAGTTGTGGTTGATTCAGACGATGATGAAATGGTCTCCCACGAAGTAGAGCAAATGAGGAGTATATTGGAAGAGGCGATTTTGGAAACGCGCAGCATGCCTCTCGAAAATCGACCGCGACTTCCCCGCATACCCCTAAGCAAGCGAAATCGGGCTGTCGTGAGGGCTCTTAACCCAATGCTGGTAACCTATTTGGAAGCCAGCCGGGACCTTTGCGAGACGGACTCAGTTCTTTTTGGCGCCGCAGTGGCAGCTTGCCGTATTATTGGCGCCAAACTTCCCATGGCTGGACGCGCTACTAAACAAAGTAGCGCCATCCCAGCCTGGAGAAAAAGAATTGAGGACCGTATCGCAAAGGCAAGGGCCCTTATCGGCAGACTGACAAGCTTCAGGTCGGGTAATAATAGACCGAGGATTATGCGCACCGTTAGGATGGCGTTTGCTGGGACAAATATCAGTTTGTCCCAGCCGGATATCACGCAGAAACTAACGGAGCGCATAGACGACCTGAAGCAAAAGATTGCTGCTTGGGGGAAGCGGATTCGCCGATTTACCGAGAGGTCAAGGCGGTTCAACCAAAATCGTCTCTTCCAGAGTGATCAGAAGAGGCTCTACAAATCATTGGAGCGACCAGAGGTATGTGGAGCGGGCCCAGGACCGGATCAGGCTAACACTGTCGCATTTTGGCGTGGCCTGTGGTCAGAGCCCGTAAACCACAGCGAGGGCCCTTGGACGGAAGTTGTGGCGAGTCAGTGTGCGAGTATTACGCCCATGGACCCCGTCATCATAACGCCGGATGACGTAGCTGAGGCGGTCCGTAGAGCCCCGAACTGGAAAAGCCCGGGACTCGACGGACTGCATCACTACTGGCTGAAGGGGTTCATGGTGTGTCACGCTGTGCTCGCCCGTCAGTTTCAAGAGGCTCTCAACCAGAAGTCGCTCCCTAGCCTCTTCACTACTGGGATCACTCATTTGGTTCCTAAAGACCAGGTTACCACAGACCCGAGCAAATACCGCCCCATTACGTGTCTACCCACCATATATAAGACACTGACATCCATTTTGAGCGCGAGAATCACTCGTCACCTGGAGCTAAATCAGGTGATGTCACGCGCTAAAAATGGATGTCGGGGCGGTGGTCGTGGAACTAAGGAACCACTCCTCATTGACGCGGTCATTGGCAAAGTGGTGAAACGCAACCGTCGGAATTTCTCCGCCGCCTGGATAGACTACAGAAAGGCATTCGACTCGGTGCCCCATACATGGCTAAAGAGAGTCCTCGAGCTGTACAAGATAGACTGTACAGTGAGAGACTTCCTCGAGCAGTGTATGGGGCAGTGGAGTACGATCCTTTGTCATCTGGGTGAGCGGATGATGGCTGCGGAGAACCACATAAGGATAAGAAGGGGTATCTTCCAGGGCGATTGTCTGAGTCCAATCTGGTTCTGCCTCTCCCTGAACCCTCTCAGTACTTTACTGGAAGGCTCCGGGAGGGGATTTCAGCTTCGGAAAGGAGGTACAAAAGTGACCCACCTTTTCTATATGGACGACCTCAAGTTATTCGCCTCCAGTCGCTCCCATCTTATGGAATTGCTAAACATCACTTGTGAATTTAGCAATTCTATTGGAATGGAGCTGGGAACGGATAAGTGTGCGGTCCTCCATGTTGAAAGGGGAAGGGTTGCTAACTCTGAGGGCATAGACTTATCTATGCCCTTCAACTTAAGGACCCTTTCCGAGGCTGAAACATACCGATACCTGGGTATGTCACAGAACATCGGTATCGATGAGGCTGGTATGAAACAGTCAGTTTGCGACGTGTTTTATGCACGCTTGACCAAAGTGCTTAACAGGCTGTTAAGCACTTTGGTCAAGTTTGTCCGGTGTGAATAAGACACACGCATATAACGGCTGGGTCATGCCTGTCCTCATGTATACCTTTGGCATACTCAGGTGGACTCAGACTGAACTTAACGCCCTGGATAGAAAAGTCCGCACTACCATGACGTCCCACAGGATGCATCATCCGAGATCGTCGGTAATGAGGCTGTACTTGCCGCGAAAGCATGGTGGGCGTGGCTTCTTGAGCGCGCTCACCATGCATAATCGCGAAGTGTGCAGCCTCCGTAATTACTTCCTGGCGAGATCGGATGATCCATTCTATAAGGACGTCATTTCTTGTGATAAAGGACTTACCCCTCTATCCTTAGCCAACGAGCAATGGCAAGACCCGGCAGTGCAGACAGTTTCCGACCGGGAGACCGTGTGGAAGGAGAAGGAGCTCCACGGGAGGTTCTACAAGGCTCTACATGAGCCTTTCGTAGACACAGTAGCCTCCCTCCACTGGCTACGCTTTGGTGATCTCTTCGGGGAAACCGAGGGTTTTGTCTGTGCAATACAGGATCAGGTTATTAAGACCAACAACTATCGGAGATACATCCTAAAGGATGGCACCGTGGACATCTGTCGAGCTTGTCGCCATCCCGGTGAGTCACTTAGGCATGTTATCTCCGGTTGTTCGGCGCTTTCTAACTCTGAGTACTTGCACAGGCACAACCTAGTAGCCAGAATTCTTCACCAGGAGCTCGCTCTGAAATACGGTCTCGTTGATCGGAAATTGCCGTATTACAAGTACTTGCCGGAAGCCGTGCTCGAAAATGATCGCGCCAGGCTCTATTGGGACCGAGCCATCATCACAGACAGGACTATTCTTGCGAATAAGCCTGATATTGTGCTGATGGACCGGGCACAGTCAAGGATATTTTTGGTCGACATTACCATTCCGTATGACGAGAACCTCGTGAAAGCCGAAACAGACAAGCAAACAAAATATCTGGACCTGGCTCACGAGGTGACCGACATGTGGGGTGGTCTGCCGACTGAAATTATTCCTGTAGTCGTCTCTGCAAACGGGCTAATCCCAGTCAGCCTCTCGGGTCATCTGAGGCGACTGGGACTACGTGGCGGACCGCTCCGGGCTCAAATGCAGAAGGCGGTGCTCATCGATACCGCCCGCATCGTCCGCCGGTTTCTTTCCCTTTCCCCCTAACCCTCGGCCGTTTGGTCTCCCCTGCCGAGGGCCTCCATCTGGTTGGGCTTTTATTTATTTATGTATTTTTATATTTATTTTATGTTATTGATATTTATGTATATTTATCTTTTCACTTTCATTTATAATTATATATTTATAGAACCCAACCAGATGAGAAAACTATATAGATACCCCATAATAATAATAATAATAATTTATTGAGAAATAAAGCCTTAAACATAAGACAATGTTATCGCAGATTAATTGTGACAAAATGGCTAGCATAAGGGACTTAAAGATAAGTTGATCCCCTGACTTTCATGCTAGGACAACCTGTGTTATGAAAGTCAGTGGTTCGGCTCCTTAAAACGTATTCTATATAACAGCATAGCGAGTTGATTTAATTGGTGATTACATTATTGCGAGCATTTGAAGAGCAGGCAGTTAAGGAAAAAGAAAATACAAAAAATAAAATAAAAATAAAAATAAAATAAAAAGTAAACAGCATAATGATGATAATGTATGGCATGGGTAGTGTGTGTGTGTGTGTGTGTGCGTGTGTGCGTGCGTGTGTGTGTGTGTGTGTGTGTGCGTGTGCGCGTGTGTGCACGTGTATGTATACAGTTTGTAGTGTTTAGGATATTAAAGCTTCAGTGGCACTGTAATTTAATTCATTAAGGTACGAAATTACCTTTTTTTTAACTTCATAGGCGTTCAACTTATTTATCTTTAACGTTTTATCGAGTTTATTGTATAACCGCGAGCTTGACGAGGATAATTGCTTTTTAGCAAAAGAAGTCCTACATGTTTTGACAGGACATGCTGCTTTTGACGTCTCCTTGGCGTGGAAGAACTATTTGGAGGTACAGTAGAGTGTAGATGCAAAATTGAGCGAAGGATGTAAAGTTGCCTAACTGTAGGTACATTACAATCCTTATAAAGTTGTGCGGTCGGGTATCTCCAAGGCCGCCTATGCATAACCTTTAACACTGCCCTCTGTGCGCGCTCAACTTTAATGAGGGTGGTCTTAGAGGCACAACCCCATATCGGGATACAATATGAAATGATTGACTCACAAAGGGCGGTGTACACAGATGACAGGATATCTGCATCAGCGGAACTACGTAATGTTTTAAAGATGTAGATTAGGTTACGTAACCTACTTGCAACGGATTCTACTTGACTATACCAGTTCAAACAATTATCCACTTGAATACCCAAGTATTTAATGGTAGGGGTTCTTTGCAATTTTGGGCAATTACAATGAAAAGTCCCATTGGAACAATTATGAGCACGCATATCGAAGCATTCGCTTGGTGGTTGTGCAGAGGGTCTTATAGAAAAGGTTATTAATTTAGTCTTATCTATATTTAAGGTTAGAAAATTACGATTTAGCCACGTCATAACCATTCTAAAATTATTCTCTGCCATCGTAATTATCATAATAATAATAATAACCCAAAACAACAAAATAAAAATATTACGACTGCAACCAGTCTGTCAAGCATAGCGTCTATGACAATATGGGGGAAACTTATGGGCAATTTATGGTGGAAACCTAGAAAAAATTCTCTAGAAAAGTAGTCTCTATATATAAGTTTTTATGGGTTAAAGTGCCGTGGGTGGGTGCGACCTCATGAGACCGCTAGGGATTTGACAGAATATGACCGCGGTCTCATGAGACCGCTAGGGGTTTGAGAGGTTAAAACTTTAAACCAGTTCACGACACCAATCAACACGAGGGAGTTTACGGGCCTCTGTTAAATTATGAGGTATCCACCGGGCACAAAGCTTCCTGACCGCAAAATGTTCATGGAGGATTTTGTGCACTTGAAACATACCAATGCCTAAGTTTGTCCAAATCTGCTGATAATTCACTCTTTTGTCAGTCTCTATCATACGCCGCACTGATAATATCTTCAGTCACCGCCGTGGAAGGCCATCCCTCATGCAGGATCATCGGTGGGATTAGTGCAACCACGTTTAAACTCATTAAACCAGTTGTAAACAGTGGCACGAGATGGGGCTTCATTGTGAAAGAGCAATCGAAGTCTATCATAACTTTTTTGATGACTTAAATGACATGGAAAATCATAAAAAATTATTGTATGAAATTTTTCTCGCGTTAAATTCATTCTGACGTGACAACGAAAGTTTTTAATTTGCCACCAAATCGTAAACAAATGACAAATTAATAAAATACATACACAATAATATTGGCAAAGAGTTCCATTTTAAAAATTTGAATTTATTTTTTTATTATACGTTTACAAGTGTCCAGTTCTAAAATCTTTACTACTAAACTTTACTGCACCTGAAAGTCGAACTGAAAATTTAACATTGTTATTCCCCAACCTGCGAAAAAGAGTAGATCTTTAGATAAATGATGAGAAAATACATTCTTGCCGTAGAGTTGCCAAATTTGACGTCTCTTCCGATCGTTCTTCAAAATGTTCTTGTTACCCTCATTGGCCCACGCTTAAGCGATCAAGTTCTCCCCGCATGTTATCGTTGTAACACAACCCACAAAGATAATATCTTAAATACCAATAACTTTGGTTTACACCGATTCCAATGTTGAGGAAAAATGGTTCTCAAGTGGCAGCCTCGTACCGGTAGGCGAAGTGTAGGGCGACCCCCTACCAGATGGAGTGACGACTTGGTGAGACATGCAGGAAGTCGAAGGATGCAGGAGGCTCAGAACCGTGCTTTGTGTTTATATAGATTTTATTCTACTATAATCAATTTTTCCGACCCTGGAAAACTTTTGGTTTAATAAATTATGCACAAAAATTAGAGAAGCTACCGCTAGAATTGACCCCATGAGATTCTCTAACAATAATTATAAATCGGAGGAAAATCATATCATCGTCAATTAAAATTGTGGAAAAATCTGTTACTTATTTTAAACAATAAGTTACACTGTACCAAATACTAACACAACCTATTAAAATCCACTGCTGAACATTGGCCTCCCCACAGATTTCCTCATAGAGGGCGTAATTTTTTTTCTTCGCAAGCGGTTTTACAATCGCTAACGTTTGGTTCATTTTTGCTCTATCGCCTTTCACTACACCGCCACTACACTGGCGTGGTCCTTCCCCGGTCGAGCCGATCCATTCGTGCTACAACTACACTACTATATAACTGCAGTATGGCTTTACTACGTATTTACCACGTAAGAGAGATTATACGAGTAGATGCATTTAAATCATCATCATAATGATTACAGCCTTTTAAGACTCCAATGATGAACTCCCAAAGAAACACAGGAGTATGGCCACGTCGAAAGAATATTTTTATATAGAATAAAGATGACAGACAAGGAAACATTTCACCTGTTGCTAAGTGTATACTGTGGTCCATAGACATCTACATATACCTCCGTTTAAGAATTAATGCTGATTAATGCGGATGTGTTGTCATCCTGAGAACTAAGATTGAATGCCTCGTTTCAAACATAAAAGGGTACACCTCGTTTCCAGTAATAAGACAAGAGTGATAAAGCAAATTTATGCCGCATAAGTGAGTTGCAGAGTTAGCAAGACACCTTAGATGAAAATTTATCGCCCAAATTTGGCGATATATTAATGAAGGGCCAAATTAAGAAAACGTTTTAAAACGATGTATGCGTGTACTATATGTGAGTATTAAGGAAGCGAAAGAAGTGTGTAAAGATCGCACTAAATGGAAATCCATAGTCGCTGCCTACCCCTCGGAGTGACAAACGCGAGAGATTTTGTTTATATGTAGGTTCGTATATTTGATATTCTATTAGTTTTATAATTTAGTAGTCAATATTAATTATTTTTGAGAGAGACGAAAAACAAACTAACACACCCATATACTATATGTTGTGTAACCAGAAAGCTTTTAAATATTTGTTTTGCGAAAAACAATTCAAAGCCTGGTTTTTGCATACAGCAAGTTATCTGAAAATATACGGTTCAGAGACGAATAATAAAACAAATAATTTTACTTTTTAATGTGCTGAATAAATACCTGGTCGTGACAGATAAATCAATCAAATAGAAATTCTCAATAAAGTTTTAAATTAAGCGAATATTAGCATTTATTTAGTTGCTTCTTAAAGACGCTCCTATTGATCAAAACCTGACAAACTGAGTCGTAAGTCCCGTGCTTGAATCCTAGCCGATATTCGCTTTGATAAGTTACTCTGTTGAAACAGTTTTATTGTTTTTTTAATAGACTTATGTGTGAAAAACAAGCTAACTACAGTATAGCTGTGAATTTCACAGTAAGCCATTACGGGCATCAAACCCAACTTGGGTTCCCGTCAGTGCCAGTGAAAGGTTATTTGCAATTTTACGTAGTAAATCATATCATGTGCTACACGGTGAAGGAAAACACTGTGAGGAAAGCTACATACATGTCTGAGAAATTAAACATTTTAAAGACATGATGTAGTTTGTCAACATGCACTGGAGCAGGTCGAATACTAATTACCTTTACTTTAAATTATCTTTATGTAGAAATTAAATTACATATTATAAGGTAAGTTAGGCTTATATGGTCACCGTAAGTTTTGTCACTGTAAAAAACCAAAAGTAGGAGTAGGACAGAAGAGTCGTATATAACTAATACATTAAAAATCCCGAACATGCTTTAGGAATTGTTAAGAGCACTTCAAAAAATCAAAATAGAAAACATGACCATATTTACTATACGGTTAACTGTCAAAATGGCACCAATAAAGAAGCACCCTTTTGTTACTTTATTATAAGATTGACTGATGAAGAGATATTGTATCCATACAAACAAGGCTGTAGTTTTTTAGTTATAAGAAAGTGACTATATAGTGTTTGCTATTAAGACTGTTAAATTAAACTACCCAAAGAGGGTTTCAAATACCTACTTATTATTATATAATCTACTTAATACTTAAAATATAGTTAATCATACGGGCTCCATATACCCTTCAGACTGGACTATAGTAGTGCAAGCATTGCTAGGTGTAGAGATAGGTAAGAGGATGTTGCCCACTCAGACGGACTCTTCAGACTGAACTATAGTAGTGCATGCATTGCTAGGTGTAGAGATAGGTAAGAGGATGTTGCCCACTCAGACGGACTATTCAGACTGGACTATAGTAGTGCATGCATTGCTAGGTGTAGAGATAGGTAAGAGGATGTTGCCCACTCAGACGGACTCTTCAGACTGGACTATAGTAGTGCATGCATTGCTAATTGTAGAGATAGGTAAGAGGATGTTGCCCACTCAGACAGACTCTTCAGACTGGACTATAGTAGTGCATGCATTGCTAGGTGTAGGGATAGGTAAGAGGATGTTGCCCACTCAGACAGACTCTTCAGACTGGACTATAGTAGTGCATGCATTGCTAATTGTAGAGATAGGTAAGAGGATGTTGCCCACTCAGACGGACTCTTCAGACTGGACTATAATAGTGCATGCATTGCTAATTGTAGAGATGGGTAAGAGGATGTTGCCCACTCAGACAGACTCTTCAGACTGGACTATAGTAGTGCATGCATTGCTAGGTGTAGAGATAGGTAAGAGGATGTTGCCCACTCAGACGGACTCCTCGGCAGAAAAAGTAAAACCAAGAGATCACGATGAAACCAGCATGTCTGAAGAATAAATATTTAGTGGTAATGTGAAGTACCTGTGACTAATTGCAACATAACCACCTTTGAAATGAGAGGTGTCCTAAGCCCAGTAATGAGACGCATATATTGGTTGTAGCTTTAACTTTTTAAGAAAATATTTGATTCAGTGAAAAAACAGTGTAGTGGCGGCGTAACGATATCCACTACGCTATGTCATCCGGCAGATGTCGTTATAGGCGACAAAGGGAAAAGGAACCAAACTTTTGAGGTTATAAAACCGCTTGCCAAGCGTGGCAACTACGACAAATATCACCCCTATGAGGCAATACGTGGGGAAGCCTATGTTAGGCAGTGGATTTTTAAAGGGTTGTGTTAGTGTTTGGTTCAGTGTAACTTTTTGTATGAAATGAGTAACAGGTTTTTTCACAATTTTATTTTATATCGTAAATTGACAATTTTAAATCTATCTTAAAAATTTTCCTTAGGGAAATTGCCTCCGATTCATATTTATTGTTATAGTGTCTCAGAGGGTCAATTCTAGCGGATTTTTTTTCGGCATAATTTGTTAAACCAAAAGTTTTCAAGGGTTGGGATAAATTAATTATAGCAGAATAAAATCTTTATAAATGGTATTAAAATTTTGTCCGTATTACAATCAACAACCCACATTACGCCGTGGGTGTCGTAAGAGACGACAGCAGGAGACTAATCAAGAGATGGACAGCAGAGTCTTCCTAATAAGGACTAAAAATAAAAAATAAACTGTAGTTCCCAATCCGCTTGCCAAGCGTGGCAACTATAGTAAATACCGCCCCAATGAGGCAATCAATGGTGGAGGCCTATGTTTTCATAGTATGTGCGAGTAGCTATGCAGGTATAGAGATGCACTGTGACCTAAAATATCTATTGTGATCTCTGCTATGGCTAAAGTTTACTGCTAAGCCAAGCAATCTAGCTAGCTAAGCAATAGCATAGACGTGAGTAATTTCACTACTTCTGGGTGGAGTATAGTTTTCCAGATGAGTGTTACGTTTGTGCATTAAGAGTCCGCAATCAGCTAGGATGTGCAGAGGTGTTTCTTCCGTTATGAACCGCATTACCTGATGAACTATTATACCTACACCAGTTATTTATGATGCTAAGGACTCTTTGTATTATTAATGATAAATTACTTTAGCAAAAACCCCTCGAAATGATCACGAGGTCATCAGCATAACCTAATATGTCAATGCGAAGGTCTGCGATCTTTTACAATAGTTGGTCAACCGCAAAAGTCCAAAGAAGGGATGACAATACACCTCTTTGCGGACAGCTTCTTGTAGTTGCAACCTCAACCGAAGTTTCAAACAGCGCTATTTTTGCCCTTATGTTTGAGAGCGTCAACTTCACCCACCTGATGGTCTTAGGGTCAACATTTTTGATGTCAGGTCCCTAATCAGTAGTAATTGTGGGAATACTGTCGAAGACCCCCTCAATATCTAGAAAGGCACAAAGAGCTATTTCTTTATCCTTCAGCGCTTTTTTGACCCTGTCGATAACACTGATCAGGGCTATAAGCATTTGTAACCTTTTCCAATGTCTTAAGAAAAAAGTAAGATAGTCTTATAGGTCTAAATGACTTTGGTAAAGCGTAGTCCTTCCTACCAGCCTTAGGTATTAAATAGATATATAAATAACTATTAATATATGCGTCTGTTAACAATATAAATGACATGGATGATTCATGTGAGCAGCATTGTCTTTAATAGATAATTATGCACCATTTTTTTAAAGCAAACCTATTGGGAACTTTTTTGATGTCATCTGGCAAGGAGTTCCTTATTCAGGCACATTACCAGATTACAACCAGGCTTTTAGGTGAAACCTGAAAATTTCAGCCCCGCTCTAGGCTACGCCGCAAAATATATCTTAGCGATAACATGTCTTAGTGCCCGGTGGACCAGCCACATCTTATCCGCGCTTATAGGATCGAATTGCGTATTCCCATTCGCGCAACGCCAGCTACGGCACTAAAGCTGAGCTTATTTTCCTTCGTTGCCAGATTCACAGATTTCTAAGGCTGGTCTTTGGGAGACTCCTTCTCAGACCAACCGCGTTTTTTCGTCTTCGGAACCGAGGGAGGTTGCAGCAAAAGAAATATCGTCCCAGGGCTTCTGACGTAGAGAGAGGGCCTCTTCGGCTCCTATCTCAGCTGCTATCAGCCTTCTGTACACCTTTCGTGCTGCCCCAAGAAGTTAGTAATCACCATGTAATGATGGTAAGAGAATCTACTATTCCGTGGGTGTCGTAAGAGGAATAAAGTGCAGAAGACGGGAAGCAGCCTTTCCACGTTAAAATTAAAAATAATAAAAACTGTAGTTGACAACCCACCTGTCCATGGCAAGAGTGCTAAATATCTTTCCTATGAGAATATCTATGAAGGAGGCCTATGTGTAGCAATCGGCTTCGATAAGCTGTAAATATGACGATAATGCAAATTTCTACTTGAACTTTTAAATAAAAAAATAATTATTAATATTTTAGTAAAGTGTAATTAATTCCATTTCTTCTCTTTTTCTCCATCGGCCTGTAACCTGTGCTATGCAAGGTATTATTATTATTAGGGGGTAGAACTTTTTTGTGTCTAGTTATCCGTTTGAGAAGGTACGACCTTCTTACCATTTTCTTCCGCAAAATATCAGTGCTTGCACTATTGTTTCAGTCTCAAGGTTAAAAAAAACAAATATAAATACAGTCTGTTAAGTATTTCATGATAGTCTTCAAAGGCGAAAACACATCAGTAGCCTTCCTTGTTTGAAGTTGGCTGCAGGACTGCAGTAGCCACTGACCATCAGGTGGACCGCAAGTTTATTTGTTACTTCAGCAGTTAGCAGTTCAATTATTGACGCGTCTACGAATAAACAAACGTCGTCAACGTGACGTCAACACAGACTTGCGACCGACAGCACCATCAATGGTGCGACTTCCGTTACTGCCAAGCACGACGACTGAGGTAAACCCTTTCTAAAACTGAAGATGCTCATGTCAAGCAGTAAACTTTTATGGGTTGAAAGAAGAGGATCCTAATAGCTCAATAAATTTGTGCACCGGCAGAATTTCAGCGCTGTGTTTATTATAACGTTGAACAAAGCTGAGTCAGATGCCTATTTGTTGCTGCATTAATGGTAATAATACAAATAATAATATATATTTATATAATGTAAATAATATACTCATGTGTTGTAATTATATATTATGTAACAAATTCAAATCATATCTTCAAATAAAGATGTTTCTTTTTCCTGTTATTCTAATAGAATTAAGCATTATGACCTCATCTTTGTATAATCGCCCCTTATTAGAATACCATTTTTATTTATGTTTTATTTCGTAGCTGACTGAAAACAATGTTTAAAACAACGATTGGGAGGCGCGTCAGTAATTGTATTTGCAAATTAGCTCCAGGCGTTAATTTGCGATGACGACCGCCCGGATTAGCTGAGCAGTGCTATTGTTCTGTTTACTTCTAATACTTTTATTTATGTGTAAATTAAATTATATAATGTACACTTAAGTCTACTGTACAGATTTAAATTAAAATACCTAAAGAAGGTTTCGTGTATATACATACTTAATATACAACCCATATAATACATACTCAAGTTATAGTTAATTATACTATTATACGTTTTTTGATGCTTCAGCTATGTTATGTTATAGCATGAATGGTCGACTCGACCTGGGTAGTACTAAGCTCTCACATATTATCAGCGTAAAATAGCAGCTGTTTCTGTGTTTCGTATGGTGAGTGCAGAGAACCGGACACCCATTTTGCTGGAAACTCGGGATTCCATCTTAGTCCTCAGGGTTGATAAAACATTTGCATTCTGGTTTTTAATCGAGGTGAAATGTAAATGTCTACGGGCTACAGTATCACTTAGCATCAGGTAGATTTTTTTAGCTTTTTCACCCTTATTCTATATAAAAAACTGACCTTAATCTTCCGACCAGAAAATAATAGTGCATGGTAGGTAAGAGTGTACTACCCACTCAGAAGGATTCTTCTACAGAAAAGGTCGTCAACAAAATAATGTCAGTCTTATAGGCAGAGCCTGCCACTCGAGAACCTTTCTTACCCATCGGTTATCGGTTCTTCGAGCTATATGGCCGGCCCGTTGCCACTTCAACTTACTAATCCGTTGGGCTATGTCGGTCCCTCTGTAGGCGAAGTGTAGGGTGACCCCCCACTAGATGGAATAACGACCTGGTAAGACATACAGTAAGTCGATGGATGCAGGTAGCTTAGGACCATGCTTTGTAGCATACCTTGGAGGAGGCCTATGTTCAGCAGTAGACTGGTAAAGGGCTGTAATGATGATGACGATATAGTCAGACTTATAGTAAAATTACTTATAAAGTTATGTCTTACTTATAAAGTAATGTCCTCCAGACCGAATTTCGGTCACGGTGGCCAGCCTTAACGGAGACTAGCCATCGGCGCAGGACAGGATTATAGTGCCCAAGTGTATGCGCTAACACAGGTGCACTCTCTATTCCCTCACTCTCATAATCGTAAACCGACACGACCGGAGAGAGATCAGGCGCAGGGCCAACGGCTTTACGTGCTTTCCGAGGCACGGGGGTGAGACACCGCCAACTTTCTGACTCCGGGCAGCTAATTAGAATTTCTTGACGTAAATACTCAATAGTTGATTTTTTGGCCTGACCTGGGATTCGAACCCAGGACCTCATGATCAGCAGTCGCACTACTACAACCACTAGACCACCGAGGCAGTCTCATGTAATATAATGTTAAAGTAGTAATAAAATAATAACTATAATTTGAAAGAGGTATGCCAGGATCGTGCCAAATGGAAGTCCGTAGTCTTTTTAGGAAATTATTTCTATTCGTCCTGTAGATTACGTAAGGCGTACCTATTACATTTGATTTTACGAAACAAGTTTCAGATGTTTCAAAACATAAATCGTAAGTCCCACCCTGCAAATGTCTCGGGCATAGGTCGGCGAGGCGCGAGCGCTATAACTGTTCTTTTTTATCATTGGTAATTATAACAAAGGAATTTAAAAAATGCGATATCAACATGACCTAAAAAATAATAACCTTGTTGGATATACGTATACATAACGTGGGTACACACCGTGTTGTGACGGTGTAAGAATATTCACTACTCCATATCATCCTGGCAGCAGCATCTTGCTAATAACGACTAATAATAAAAAAACTGCAGTTACCAACCTTATTGACAAATGATGAACAAATGATTCCTACCATTTTGTCGGCGAGATTAAAGACCTACATCTGACTGACAATGGAACTATGGTCATTTTTGATGTGCGATCACTGTCCACATGCATACCTGTTGAAGACTGCATCTGCGTGTAATCCTATAAATAATAAAATAAAATTCCAACCGAAGCACACAACTGTAAGACTTCAAAATACTATAAGTTCATACTACTGAATAATGATATCAAATATTCAAAAAAAGCATCCAATAAACAAATTGCAGGCGATACAATTTTGGCAAATATGGCAAATATCATTAAAGTGTGGCTCTATGAGGCGATCTATGGGGAGGTTTATGTTCAGTAGTGACAGGCTATAACGGTAAATATAAATAAATACCGGTTAACTGTAGGATATTAAGTCATGTTCATAAAAAATTGAACTGAATGATGAATATTTTTAATCTGGAGGTAGCCGTGGTTAACTACGACATTGGTACGTCGAACGCATTAGTCCCCCCCGTGAACTTGGGTGCTGGAAAGTTCTCGAAACGTCGGGAACATAAAATATGTTAATATACGCGATATAATCCGTAGAAACTAGTTTTATTTAAATAATTATTTTGTATAATGTTAAAATGAATTGCTTCCTTCATAATCTTACACAATTTACTTGATAGATAAGCCGAGTTATTAGTTATACTGAAAATAAAAAAGAAATAAAGATCTTAATATTTAATTCGCAACCATCCGCTGAATTAAAGCTTAGCTAAGCTTAGCGGTCAGCCGCCGTAGAGTCTACACAACCTGAGGATGCCTCGTGTAGTGGTGAAACACGTGTCGTATTATCTTCGATGGTGTATCTTTCCTGGAATAGTAGTGTTGGGAGTAGTGGTTCCGGGAGTAGCGGTGCTGGAACTAGTGGTGACGGGATTAGTGCACGCAATTGAGGGAGGGCGGCAGATGCTCTTCAATTCAGGTAAGACGCACCATTGTATTTAATTCAGCGGATGGTTGCTAATTAGATATTAAGATCTTTATTACAATGAATTTTCGCAAAATAACGCCTGCTTCTATCAATTATCTTAAAAAAAGAAATGGTAAAAGAGAATATTCATCAAACCTTAAAATTATAAACAACGAAGTAGGGCAAGAAGTGGACTCCCTTAAAACCGATACAATGAATGTATAGCAGGATTTTTTATTAATAAAGGCACTAACGATATTATTCAATATTGGTGGAGAAGCATTTTATTTGTTCAAACATCGCTGCCAAATAACTTGGTTCTGGCGCCTGAATTCGCTTTCAAAATACCCCATTACGATGAGATAATGAATATTTGATTCAACAGCCGTATTGGAAGCTTGTTGATTGCAAAGATACATTTTAAAAATGGATAAGAAAAGCTCTCTGAAGCTGATTGCTTACAAATCATATTGTTTTTCTGTATCAATGATATATTTTGACGTGAAGAAATATAACACAGGCGCGTTGGCAGAGTTCTGAAATCAAAAATCGAAAATAGCAGTATCATTTGTGAGTGATAGAATATTATGAGTGATAGAATATTATGAATTTGTCTCAGAACTTAAATTAACCACACTGGTGACAGGATATGAACGCCAACTAACCTATCATCTGAAAGTGATAAAAGGCATTTTTTTATGAACATGACTTAATATCCTACAGTTAACCGGTATTTATTTATATTTACCGTTATAGCCTGTTAAAGCTCACTACTGAACATAAACCTCCCCATAGATCGCCTCATACAGCCACACTTTAATGATATTTGCCATATTTGCCAAAATTGTATTGCCTGCAATTTGTTTATTGGATGTGTTTTTTTTAGAAGAAGGGTGACAAACGAGCACACAGTCCACCTGATGGTAAGTCGTTGCTGTAGCCGATATACATCTACATCTATCCTCGATAACGAATCAAACTGCAAATACGTTGTCACCTGTGAGGACTAAGATGAATTGCCTCCTTTCCAGTAAAAAGGGTCTCCAGATCTCTTCACTAACCATACGAAACACAGCAGCGTTAAGCTGTAGCAAGTTAGCTGCAGTATGGCTCTACCACGTAAAAATTTTCATCCATGTCCAATTAATTTTACACACAAAATGACTACAATACAGGAGAAATTGTGGTATAGGGTGTATTAAAGCATAACGTTTAAAGATAATATTCAAAAATCGTAGTTTTAGGTTGCCTCATAGTGGAAAACGTGACGGCAAGTCCTGAAGAGAGATGGCCACGGCACGGATTCTCTACCGTCCTTTAAGTCTATAATAGTTGACTAGGTACATAATGTTCTTTATTAAATTATAACTAAAATATTATTAAACTTTTTAAAAGTAATACTGACTTCTATGGAAGATAAACGTACATTAAAAGAAAACTTCGATGGATTAAGAATCTCCCAATTTATTTATTTCACTTATAAAAGAACAAAACCGCATAGTCAATACATCATCATCATCAATCATTTTGTCAATTATTTTTATTATTTCACTTTACCAATAAAATAATCACATGACTGAAAATTATATTCTATATCAAATTCCCCTCGTTCATCCTAAAATATCCTCATTTCACGTTTGCAAACACTCAAAGTCTACCGGCATGTGCTTTGGTCTGTCGTATAAAAGCTTTTAGTAAAAACCGTCGCCGATTCTGTTAGGGCCAAATCCTTATCTAAAGCCATTCGATATCCGTTAGCTCCCTATCAATTGGGAAAACCACTTTCAATAAATTATTACTCTGATAAACCGGGTAAAAAATGTTACAAATTTAGAACTTTCATTCGTAAATTATTTTGATGCTTTTTCCTCTTAAGATAGATTTTTTAAAAGAAAAGAATTTGATAGACGAAATCGCGGACCACCTGAGAATACAAAGAATGGAAGAGATTATTTTTATTCAAAGATATCAATAACTTTTTATAAAACGTTAGCTCCACAATAAAAATTTCTCCTATATCATGGGGGTAGTTTACCTATATAAATTTAACAAGGAGAAACATTCAGACCTGGAACAGTTATCACCAATTTGGTCGATGAATTTTCGCCTAGAACGTCCCTGATACATAGCTTTGTCACTCTTTCCTCATTCATTCTTTCTACATGAACAAACCACCGTATTCCTTTCTTAATCCTGGTCACAATATCGTCTGCAAGCCACACTCTTTTCTTATCACACTATTTCTCACCCTTTGTAGGCCATACAAATACTTGTATCTAACGTAACGCTCAGAGCTCCAACTCATTGCTAACCACTACAACACAGAGCCGTCGAGGTAGTATATTAGGCACATTATACTTATTAAGGGTCATTTTTTATTTTTTATTCTGTTTCGGAAAATACATCGGGATTATTATTATAAGCACAAAATTTTACCATATCCAATTTGGATTTGGTCTGAATTAATTTCCAATCACAATTCAGCGGTGAGATTATTAACAATCTTTATTAGTATAAGGCGTCGCTAACACGTAACATAACGCTGTTATACTGACGATTAATAATTGGATCACACCGGGAGTAATTTTATTAATTTATGTCTAGTCGATAACAGTTGCTGCCAAGTCACATCTTACAAGTGAACTTTCAGTTCTAGCTGCTTCTCATCTTGAAATACGAGGTGTGTTCAAAAAGTAAGGTGACTTTATATTTTTATGAAAAACTATTTATTTATTCATCAATATTTATGTTGTCCCCTTCAAAGTAATCCCCCTCAGATATAATACACTTGTGCCAACGCTTTTTCCAATCGTCAAAGCATTTCTGATAATCACTTTCTGGTATAGCCTTCAGCTCTTTCAGCGATGCAGTTTTTATCTCTTCAATCGTTGCAAATCTTCGTCCTTTCATAGGTCTCTTCAGTTTTGGGAACAGGAAAAAGTCACATGGGGCCAAATCCGGTGAATATGATGGCTAAGGCATGATTGTAGTGTTGTTTTTGGTCAAAAAAACCTCTCACAAGCAACGATGAGTGAGCAAGTGCATTATCGTGATGCAAAAACCATGAATTGTTTACCCACAATTCGGGACGTTTCTTACGTATTGCTTCTCGCAAATTGCGCATAACTTCAAGGTAATACTCCTTATTGACCGTACGACCTTGTAGCAAGAACTCATGATGCACCACACCCTTACAGTCGAAGAAAACTGTAAGCAAAACATTCACATTTGATCGAACTAGGCGTGCTTTTTTTGGTCTTGGTGATTCAGTGTGCTTCCACTGGGACGATTGAGTCTTAGTTAGTTTCGACGTCATAACCGTATACCCATGTTTCGTCACCTGTTATGACCCTTTTGAGCAAATCTGGGTCGTTGTTGGCATCATCCAATAGCTCTTGAGCGATTGTCATGCGACGGTTCTTTTGGTCGAAATTGAGCAATTTTGGAACAAATTTCGCTGACACACGTTTCATGCCCAAAATATCCGAAAAAAATTCATGGCAAGAGCCAACCGATATGCCAACATCCTCCGCAACTTCTCTGATAGTGATTCGACGATTTTCCAAAACAATTTTCTTCACTATTTCAACGTTTTCATCGGTTGTTGACGTGCTGGGGCGTCCAGAGCGAGGTTCGTCATTGGCATCTTCTCGGCTATCTTGAAAGAGCTTGTACCACTTATAAACGTTTTTTTTACTAACATTAGACTCACCGTATGCCACTGTCAACATTTTAAGTGTTTTGGAGCACGTAATTCCATTTTTTACACAAAATTTGATGCAAATTCTTTGAACCATTTTTTTTGATAGAAGAAAATCGCCGAGCACACCAAAGTACGTCTGACCTTTGTAACTCAAAATTTAATGTTGTCAAAAATAAACTAAACATGCTATACACTTCAAACTTGAAACATATGCTCAGGACATGTGTACCAACGCAACAAAATACAAAAATCGGAAATCGAATGTGCGTTGCCCGCGAAATTCAAAAAGTCACCTTACTTTTTGAACACACCTCGTATATGATGCCAAGGACCAAACTTCCGTGGTCGTTTGTGTCACTAAAGTCGTAATTAACACCTGCGTTTCACCAAGTTTGTAACGCATAACTTCCCGTTTCCCAAGCGGAGACACAAAACATACTACGTTCGAAGTCCCCGTGCTTACTTGGTGAAACTCTGTAAGATGATGCTACAAATAATATATCCCAACATGTTAGTCAGCTACGAATCTATAAATTAATACGTGAAGGGAAAACTTTGTACACCTTTTAAGCATATTGCGCGCACCGAGGAGTGTTTGATTCGGCACAGCTAAAGTTTATATGAAAATAGATTGCAGAAGTCTTAAATTTATATAAATATGTATTATGAATACATTAAATTAAATTACGTGCCAAATTAAAGTCTCAAATTAAGTCTCTGCCTACCTCTCTGGGTGAGAAACGTGAGGGTTTATGTATAAATTGAATTAAATAAAACACATAAATGACGTTTGCAGAAATTTCGCTGTTGACGTTTATATAAAAGTTTCATGTAAGTACGAAGTAGTAAAATATAATTACTACGTTTTAGGCAAAAAAAAATCATTTATTTTTTATATTTTGTATTGAAAGATAAGTGTTTTATATTATTGTTCTGTCGAATGGAAAAAATAGTTAATATAAAAACTTAAAATTTTTATGTAATTCATTTGAAATTCGACGACCCGGCGACCACTGTTATAATTATTGTTTATCTTCGCTTGCTTAAAGCATAGACGAGTTTTTTTTTCTATCTATTATGATGGATATTCGACTTTAGGAATTAGGAATTCATTTGCTTTTCCTGAAATATAATAAATGATTTACCTCTGTTCCTGATAATATGTTTTTTATAGGATAAGGGTGACAAACGAGCACACAGTCCACCTAGAAGTTTAAGCCTTAGAGTTTTGATGATCGGTCAGTCAGTGAGTGACAAAATTAAGAAAATTTGACTTATTATAATTCCTAAACTACTGCTTCAAATTTAATTAAATTTGAAATATACTGTTTCTATACAATGACTGCTTGGTTTCTGAAAAATCAGGTTTCTAGTTCTATCCATAACGAAGTTATAGGGGGTCGAAAATGGGTTGAATTGCTTCGAGAAAAGTTTGCTTGAATTGGCGGGGGCACTGCCGTGCCCCCAGATACAAAAAGCTAAACACTTTCGAAATTTTTTGGATTTAATTAATCCACTTCAAAAAAGGATCTCAATTCGTCTATATATTGAAGCGCTTACTCTGATTCCATTGCTAATACCCTCGTTACGAAATCTATCACGCAGATTATTCATTGATTGATGAGAAATTTAATATTTGGCGCTAATTAATTTAACAGGATAATGTTTCTCTGGCCGAATTTGTAACAAACGTCGTTTTCAAAGTAGGTTAAATATCAAAATCAAATAAATTAGGACATATTATAAATTTTGGTCGTGCTCCGTGCGTATAATTAAACGTCCACTACACCATGAGCATTCCGTGGGTATTCTGCGGTTGCCAAGCGTGGCAAATATCCCTCCTATGAGGCGAAGTTATGGAGGACACCTATATTTAGCAATGTAATTTTGAGAGGCTTTAATGTATATATGGTTAACACACTATTTTTTTATTTTAGATCTAATAACGCTTTCCTACTAAAGTGAGAGGGTAGACTTCAGTGTATTCTTAATATATGGGATATCAAAAACATTCGGATTAAAAAGTAAACTTTGTTTACGTATTTACTTTTCTTTTGGCTGGGATTTTACTTACGGATTTTATCGCGTTTATTAAACTTATTTTTAGTTCCCAACGTTTCGCGGGCTTTACAGCATCCCTGGTCACGGGGGAACTAAGATACCTGACGTCCCAATGTTATAGTTAGTGCTGTGTCACAATCATACACGTCCATAATTTTTATGTTAAATACGTAATTTTTTTATTTCTCTGACCACTAAGACCGATGAGCTGTGGTAGCTCAGATGGTTAGCGCTCGCCGTAAATTTCATAGTACTTCAGCAAACAGGATTACATTTCCGCCGGCACCAATGAAATTGTTAGTTGCAATTTTAAGTGCTAATTTACCACGTGCTCGGCGGTGAAGGAAAACATCATGAGGAAACCTTCATGTCCCAGAAATAAAAAAATATTATTTCGAAAACGTCAAGTTCGCCGACACGCATTGGGGCAGCGCGGCAGACAATTACTTGCCCTAAAACCGTCTCAGAAATGAGCGGTGCGAGTGCCCAGGAGTGGGACGTATATAGGCTGTAACTTTAACTTTTTTACTTTAACTAAGATCAGGTTGTTGTTAAGTTTCACTTTTCATGTATTTACTACAGATTTTCCATAGTTGGTGCAATCTGTGTAGCCACTACACATGAATAGCGTCGAATGCCCTGCACGTACAAATATATCTTTGAAATTCTTCAAAGTTCTGCCGGTAGCCTAGGCGGTTGCTTAGCAAATGGAGACTCAAAGTAAACTTAAGAAAACTACTATTAGTATCAATATAGTTTCATCATCATCGTCGTTATAGCCTATCAAAAGTCCACTGCTTAACATAAGTCTTTTACATAGATTGTCTCATAGACGGGATTTGTTTTTTTTTTCAGGGGATGAATTGCTTGGTTACTATACTACATATAATTTTGAGTTGTTTTTATGGAATTTTTTTTGAGATTGAAACTGAAAACTAACCTAGTAAACAACACATAACTTTTTTGAGAAGAATTAAAAATATGTTGTTATTTTAAAACATAATGAAGTATGTAGTCACTATTTTAAAAAACTCTTTCTATTATTTCATTATTTTTAACTTTTAAGCCAACCGTCTTTATCCGTGGTGATGACCAGTCACCACGGATGATATGTATAGGATATAGTTTATTTTGAAATTGTTTAGTGTAAGTCTAGTCTTGCGTTATTATAGATGTTTAGGACAAAAATAAAGAATGTTTTGACTTATTTTATTTAACGTAACAAAGGCAAAACCATTTAGTTTTAAAATGGGAACAATATCTTACAATTAACTAATTCTAAAACTTATATTTGGCATTACTGTTACAGTCCTTTATGTTTTGTTTTATATTTTAAATTTATATCTTCGAGGTTTCTAAGACATATTTAATGGTGTTATTAGGTTAAGTGGGGTTGGGCATTTAGGACTTACAGGATTTTTAGAAAATCATTCGACAATATCCAAACCAATCCGCTCTATAACCAATAGGACACTGATACGGTACAGATAAAATAAAATTTGAAGATTTTGGATCCACACAGTTTCCCTTGGCATCTCTCTTTAAACCTACTGGACAGTCTTCTTTGACGGTTTTGTAATCATCTTGTTCATTAGTGTCTTCCTTACAGTCCTCACAGAGTTTTCCATGATATTCTGGCCCAATAATTTCAACATCTGGATCAATAGTTATGATTTCAAAATCTTCCTTTGGATCGTCAGATCTTTCGGCTTCATGTAGTTGAATGTTAATCTTATATGTACTACTTTCACTTGTAGTTTCAACCGTTACATCCTCAAATGTACTACTAAAAATGTTATCATATACGTACCTTTTATATAAATCTAAGACCTTACCACAAAATTTGGTGATAAAACTAATGTTTTCCGTTTGATATGTCTTTACTTGTTGAGTTTCATTCACTAAATTAGGCGTTTGAAATAAAATTATCTTCACTCTATTCACCAACACGTCGGCTAAAATTTCACTCCAGGTTAGGTACTGCACACCTTCTTCTGGACCACTACGAATAGAACTTTGCAATTTTCTAAGGAATATTCCACGTTCAGCTTCTGATTGAAAAGCGTTGTCTTTTTTGATGATGGAGCAATCTAATCTGCTTATGAGAATAACACCAATAATAATAACACCTAAAATTGCGATATTCATGTTATCAGCTCAAATTGTCTTATGTCGACAGTAAAATGATGCAACTAACCGTAAAATTGAATTAGTTGTGATAAAGTAGATAATACAGTGTCATAGTACAGCCACGAATAATTTTTTTAATAATTTAAGATACCCAAATCCAACAGATGTCAACATATCATATAGAAGTAACTTATTAACACTACAATTTACCGTGTGGTGGCGGTGTAAAATATCCACTACCCCAAAATAATCCGTGGGCGTCGTAAGAGGCGACAGAGGGTAACTTTACTACGTGATGGGCAGTAACTCGTTTGTCAATCTTCATAACTATGGCTAAATCTCCCCTATGAGGCAATATATAGAGAGGCCTGTGCTTAGCTGTAGTATTTTGATTGGCTGTGATGATAATGGTAATGTAATTAATATTATAAGTTTTGTTGAACTTAATTTTGTATTAAAATAATTTTATATCAGCGTAAAATAGTATTTTAATACTGCTGTGTTTCGTATGCGGAGTGAAAAATCCGAAAAGACCCTCTTTTACTGGAGGCATGCCATCTTAGTCCTCAGGGATGACAACGCAACGGCATTTTGATTTTTGATCGTGGATATATGTAGATGTCTATGGGCCACAGTATCCACTTATCATCAGGTAGACTATGTGCTCGTTTGTCACCCTTATTCTATAAAAAAAATTCAAACTACATGATTACGATGATGATAATGAAGTTACGAATGAACAGCAAAAAAAAAAATTTATGTGTAGAAATATGTTTGAATTACATGAATTACACAAAGGAATAAATTTTTCCATAACTCCATCGTTCACATTCGCAATCCATATGTAGGTATTTGTACACATATTTTTCTATAAGCTGCAGGTAAAGTAGGATTCCTTATATATTAAATATAATAATATATATATTTAAAAAATTAAATTGGTTTTACGACACGGTGCATAATGTTTTTGTGTAAGGTTTGGTTTAGTATTTCTGTAAATTTTTTATTTTAATATTTTATTTTTATATTCCGTGTTGTATATTATAAATTAAAAGTTATTAAAACGTATTTACCTTCTAATTAAAAATTATCATTAAATATTATCAACTTGATCTAGTAGACGGGCAGAAAAATGAGGTAAATATATTTAGTTTTTTCCTATTCCTGGTCTATAAAACGCTTATTCTAATAGAAGAATTGTAGAATGAAAAAAATCACAAGCTTCAATTTTGTATTGCATTGTACCTGTGTTTCGAGACTGATAACGGATGAAAGATAATAAATTAAGTAAACGTTTACCAAGTGACGGATTGTGTACATAAAAGAATATTATATCTATGGTGAAAACAATCACTATCAGATAACAGAAGAACGTAAAATATACCAAGGACGTTGTTACAAAATGTTATTACTTGAAATGCTACTCAAAAGTGTTTAAGATTATTTCTTTTAGTAGTATAACTAGTTGTGCCCGCAATTCCGCATGCATGAAATATACAAATTATCAGTTACATTGATTGATTAGTTCCTCAATATTGTAGCTGCAGTACGAATGGTTCGACTCTACGGGATAAGATGCATCATAATTTTGCTGTTTCCTATAAAGCGTGTAGGAACCGGAATTGCTTGTAATTGAAATGAGCCGTTCTACCTTAGTTTTCAAAGTTGTTCTAAAGGACTGAAGCGACAAACGAACTTCCCGTCTGAGCGATTATAAGTGAGTGCTGTAATCCACGACCATCTGCAAATAAATTCAAAATAAGCAGACCACAGATACGGTGTCACCTCCGTGGACTAAAATGAAAAGCCTCACAGCCAGTAATCATATTTGCTTTCGTACCCTCCGACCGGAACACAGTAGTACACTCACTGTTGTTTTAGGGCAGAAGTAGGTAGGACGCTGGTACCAATCCACACGGACTACTTAGCAGAAAAGGAGGCCTGTCATGTACTAACCTCAATAGCATGTCGATTCTGAATCGTTAAACGTTTACCATCCTATGAACTCTTTTTATTACAAGTACGCATACAAATCGTCACCTTTATTTCTGTACGAAAGATTAAAAACTCTAATTTTAAAAAGATGAATGAACCTCACAAACAGGACAAGGCGTATGTTCAATTTTACCCATAGAAACAGTCGTACCTTATATAAACGAAGCGTTTGCAAAGTTATATATACATATTTACGTCGTTTGGCGGTGTACATCTTTGATTTTTGGAATTTTGGAAAATTTATAATAACTTTAAAAACTCGTAACTTTGTATCATTAAATATATTCTGTCAGTAAAGTAAACTCAATAATTCAAGCTCAAAATTTAGATGATGCGTGTGCAAACAAAGGCTGCGTTTGGCAGAAAAAAGCGCTAGCATGCGCTTGTAAGCAAAGTGGCGATCGTAAGCGGTAAGCGCTGTCAAATCGTAAGTAGCTATTTTCCTCTAGGACACGTAGTTAGTTTTAACCAGGGAACCTAACCTAATTTGAATAAATGTTTGTAAAGTATTCATATTAAAAACTTACCAATCATGAATTATTAATAACATGTGTAATATGTTTATTCATGTCATTACGTTACTTAAAACTAATATTGCACAAAACAACTCATAAACTTTACTTCAAAACAAACAAATGAAATAAGCAAAATGGCGCATTGTGTCAGCGCTACTGAAGTTAGCAAACTTGTCCTGGCTGAAAACCGTTTGGTTTCGCCATTTTGCTTACCAGCGCTTGCTAGCGCTTTTTTCTGCCAAACGCAGCAAAAGAAATTGAAGTACTAAAATAGTAATGCAATCATCATGTCATGGCACATAAAGATTTTTTAAGTGATATGTAAAGGAGACGGTCCATTTCAGGCCCAGTTTATGTACACTATACCGTAAAAAAGCAAAAAATTCAGGGATTTTATAAAAATACATTAAGAGAATAAATCCTACTAAATGGCTTGCTAAAAATAAAAATGCAATCCCAATTTTTGATGATTTTACAAGATGGCGCCCTTCCACTCATAAAATTATATGTTAAATGTCATGTCTGACAAGTGACTTAAGCGTAGACAGAGAAACCTATCTCTGTATACGGACTTAAGTCTTGAAATAATGTAGATAGTCCGATATTTTTTGTTTATTCTGAACTTATTTGTGTATTTGTGAACTCGTGAATGCGTTTATTGTGTTTCTTTTGGATTACTTTGGCGATTTGGTTTTTTTATGTGGACTTTGGGTCTGTTACTACTTGTTTGACTCGGCTTTTGTTTTATGGACTTCATGATTTACCTGAGATTTTGATTTCCTTGGTATCGGCCATCTGTAGAATTAAATTTTTAAATCACTAGAAAGGTATGCAAACAAAGATGTTTCCATTAGTTATTAAACGCATTTGAATAACATGCTTCTGTGTGTAATCTGTTAACAATCAAAAATAATTATTTTCTCCATAAGTTCATAATGGCTGCATAATATTAATATAATGTAATTATCTTTCAGTTTACCTGTTAAAACATGTTGTACTGTTTAAAATGTGTTTCTGCAATAGAAGAAAATGAGAAATATTACATTGCTGGAGATTTGGGTCCAGAAATTATTACCATTCTTGAAAATCTAGGTCAATTGCTAAGGACGCACATAGGTACTATTACTCGGCAATATCTAGTCCAACGAATATCATAGTTTTTATATATTTCAGTATTTAAATATGATTTTAAATATGATATGTTTTCTTTTAGATGGATGAGAATAGACTAGTACGTTTACAATGTTTTGAAAGCGTATTGCAAAAATTATCTGTCGGTACAGATCATGAAAATGGTCTTCAGCGCTTTAATGCCAATAGTACCAGTATATTGTGTGTTTGGTGTCAACGGAGACTGGGTAGCGGACGTTGTCACTCTGTTTCAGAGGGTCCTGAAAGATATTTTATGTCTGAGAGGATTTTTCCAAGACAAGTTAGTGGTATGTCATACTTGTTGGACAAAAACTCAACAAACATTGCGTAGACAAGGAGTTTCATATATACCATCACCTAATACAATTGTATGTGTACGGTGTCTTCGGTCACTAGTCAACACACACAGGCACTCAATACCAGATGGCCCAGAACGAATGATATTATAGCTAGGATCCATCCTAGAGAGGTAATATTTTATGTATTTTATAAGTCTATATATACTAAGTAAAAATGCGTCTTTGTATTAATCTAAAGGTATTATTAAACTTATTGTCTTGTTTGAACAGATTTTTGAAATACTTTTCTAGTTTGAATTATTTGACAAATAAAAAGTATGAAAATATAAATTACTAGATTTTTCCCGTGACTTTGTCCGTGTGTAATTTGGTTTAAAAATCCCTCGGGATCTCTGTGATTTTCCATGATAGAAAGTCGCCTACACGTCCTCAAATAAAAGCAAGGAAAAAAACTAACGCAAAAATCGCTATTAACCCTAAGCTCTTTTACAGCATGATTGAATTAGAAACCAACAAACAAACTCATTTTCGCACTTACAAGGATATAATAATAAGGATATTTTACAAACCTAACATTTTAAAAGATAAAAGGAGAACTTTTCCCAACGATGAGATATTTATTACTACGTGTAACAAATTCTTCCATATTCTCATCGCACAGTAAGCTAACCACAGTTGGGCATTGCATCGTTTGGTAGATAGTTACAAAAATCAACTTAATAAATCCACATACCTAGTTGCAGTTTAAAAAAAGTTTTAAAATAAAATAAAATTTTGACTTGAATCGTTAAGTTAAGACGTTTGTGGAAGAGTAAAGAAAATATTAAGAGGCCACTGTAATATCCAGTGACAAGCAATTCTTTCACTTGAAGCTTCAAATATAAATTCGTCAGATCTCATAGTTGCAGTTGGAAAAAGTTTATCGACCAAATTGGCGATATTTTGAAAATGGGCCACGTTAGAAGTACCCTTAACCGACGAGCATGTATTCATATATCTGGATGTAAAGGAGGCGAAAGAGGTATGTCAGGATCGTGCCAAATGGAAGTCCGTAGTCTCTGCCTACCCCTCTGGGTGACAGGCGTGAGTGTTTATGTATGTATGTATGTATGTATAGTTGCATTTCACCGCATTTCGACAGTTACTTTTTAATATATTTGCATCAATTTTTAAATAGAGCAATTTATCATCAAATTATTGAATGATGAACGCTGCAAGATTTTTTTGATGATATGAGGACGAAAGGTTTTCAAGTGGCAGACTCTTACAGGTAATCAAAGTGTAAGGTGGTCCCCAATAGATAATGTGACATCCAGAAAAAACATGCAGTAAGTCAATAGATGCAGGTGGCTCACATGGCATTCCTTGGAGCCCTTTGTACAGTGGTGGACTTGTGAAGGGATGTAATAGTGAATGATGACAATGATCTGATGACCTGAGTTGAAACTCATTTAGATCTGAATGAAACTGATTGAAAACCATTACAAACGCAGTAGGTTCAGATTAATATAACATCTGAGAATAGAAGCCACATAATATAAAATGAAGAATACAACTACAGATAAATATTAAAGTGACGAACGAGCTAATAGTTTACTAACAGGAAATAGCTTTTGTAGCTTAACTAAGAGTAAATTCACAGCCTATATATATCCCATTAATCCCATTACTAGGATGTATATAGACTGTAGGTACTCCTTTAAATATTGAGAGGGTTAGATGTCATGGTATAGTGCATGCTAAGATGTCTTAAGTTATATACAACAGTGGATGCACTGTTCATTGGTGGCAGAAATATAAATTAAAGTGGTGCATATCATCTCCGGATGGGATAATTTGCTATAATTAAGATTGTGCTACGGGAATTGCACAGGTAATACCAGACATCTTGCAACTGTGGTACAGCTCTACCTCATCAAGGATCAGGATTCGCCAAATATGAGAGGCCATAAATTGTCCTGAAATTTTCCAGATTCAAGTCTTATGGATCTAACGTGACCAGATAAAGTGATGGATTAATAAAAATTTAGCTCTACATGAACGATCACTAATGAAAGAATAATATTGCGAAAGATAGTTTCTGGTAAATAATTTGCATAACGAGAGTTGCTGCTTAAAATAAATAAACTTTATTACAACTTACTTAACAACCTTTTAATTTCACGTCACTCGGGGTTGAATGGGAGAGAATTCCAGAAGGCACTAAGTCAGCTCTTTGTAGCCCTGTTATTTGAGGTTTAAGCAATTAAGCGTAAATAAATAAAATGAATAAATAAATCGATGTTTGGTATATAATAAATATATAATCTGAAAATTACAAAGGTATCTGATTTCAATAACCATTAACGAATAATTTGTTTCACAAGTAGTCTTCGGACGCTGTACAGTGTTACATTACTTACCTTTGAGTTGAGTTACCGTTGAGTTTAGGGATGCTATCTACGCAACATCAAGGGAGGTGAAATTCAACGTAATTGGCTAAAAGATAAATTTGAAACAAGCGTAATATTTATCAGATAATAGAAAACAACTGATTTTAATTGATTGCGTTTGTTTAATATTAAAAATAATAATAATAAATTTATAACGATGCTTAATAAAGAAAACCAACGTATTGCTTTACTACTACTGCTACTATATCTCATCACAAGTCCACTGTGAAACATTTGCTCCGCATATCTCTTAGATTATCCAAAAGTAAAGCCCTGAGCCATGCGCATACTTCTAATGCCTTTGTGTTGCATCAGGTAATCACTTCATCTAATGGGGTGAGGTCACCCAAAACTTTGCTTGCCAGTACGAGGCTGCCACACGAGAATATTTCTTCTCGATCGGTCGGCAATCAAAATGAATATCTGTTTTCAGTCTTTCGTTCTCAAGTGAAGTAATGCAGAAAACACTCTTTGGAATCCGATTGGAAGAATAATTACAGAAATTAGAAATTGAATCACTTCAAAATATGTACAGACTACAATAAAGCAGTTTATGTGGACATATTCTGTGTATGCAAGTAAACGCAAGTAACGCAAACGAAAGTGAACGCAAGTAAGACGAAAGTTATGGTTTTTGAAAGAGAATAAAGTAAGACGATATGTGAAATAAGAATAGAAGGGGAGTTGATCGAGCAAGTAGATGAGTTTGTATATCTGGGTTGCGTATTTAGCAGGGATGGGAGATGTGATAAGGATATAGAACGACGAGTGAATGCAGGAAATGGAATAAATGGGCCCCATACTCTATTGTGAAGAGTCAAAATGTATCGAAAAAGGCACGTATGGCAATTCACAATGCTGTGTTGGTCCCTACTTTAACGTATGGTAGTGAAAGTTAGGTGTGGCACAAGAAGCAAGAGAGTAGAATGAACGCAGTAGAAATGCGGTCGTTAAGGAGTATGTTAGGGCTGAATCTGAATGACAGGGTAAGAAATTGTGTAATAAGAGACGAGTGTGGTTTGCAAGATGATGTTGTGACCAGGATTAAGAAAGGAATGCTTCGGTGGTTTGGTCATGTGGAAAGAATGAATGAGGAAAGAGTGACAAAGAAAATTTATGTTGCAGAAGGGAATGGCAGAGTCGGAAAGGGACGTCCTAGGCGAAAATTTATCGACCAAATTAGCGATTTATTGAAAACGAGCCAAATTAGGAGTACCCTTAATCGACGAGCATGTATGCGTAGGTGTATGTATGTAAAGGAGGCGAGAGAGGTGTGTCAGGATCGTGCCAAATGGGAGTCTGTAGTCTCTGCCTACCCCTCTTGGTAACAGGCGTGAGTGTTTATGTATGTATGTATGTATATTCTGTGTAAATATTTTCGTCAATCAATTTAGAATTAGGAAAAGAGAAGATAAGTGTTTAGTAATTTTGCATATTAATTTAAAAGTTCTTTGTTATGCTACAATATTGATAAACTTTTATTAATATTTACAACAAAATTTGTACACACATAAATATAAGTAAACATCACCCGTCTGTAAACGTCGTGATGTGGGCTAATATTTTTTAATAAAGAAAAATTTCTCAGCTTTAGACTGACTCAAGATGATAATGATATACCAGGATGGTCTGAAAAGTTTTCAACCTCAACGTAAAGATGGCAGAACTCGTCAATAAAAGCTAATAAATGTAGTTGTGCATCTTTTGACAGTTACGGACCAAAATTTTAGCCATTATGGACGCGTAGTTGTTATTTGACAGTCGTTTGAGTGAGTCCATGTAAGTGTTTTTGTGAAAATGGAAAAGTTGAGTATCAAGCTGTCATAAAATATTTTTAAAAACAATATGTCTATGCAAATCAAAGACGAGTTTGTCTCTGTTTGTGTGGGGAAATTGCACCATCATTTATCATAGTGAAATTTTGGGCAGCTGAATTTAAACGTTGCCTTGAGAGCTTGCAAGACGGTGCAAACTATGCACGTTCGGGACGTCCAAAAACTGCAACTACTGACGATAACTTCGCTAAAAATTACCAAATGGTGCTAAACGATCGCCGAATTAAAGTGAGAAATAGCAGAGGCTACGTAAATGTCCAAAGAACGTGTTTGTCTCATATTAAATCAAGATTTAGGCATGAGAAATCTGTCAGCGCGTTGGGTACCGCGTTTTCTCATAGTGGACCAAAAACGTGTTTGAATGAACATTTCCAACGCTCTGATGATGCAGTTGTGGTGCAATAAGTCCGAGTTTTGACACCGGTTAATTACTACAAATGAAACTTGTATACAACATTATATCCTCGAAATAAAAATACAGTCAAAACATTGGACTTCAAAGGGTGAACCATCTCCAAAAAAAGCATTAACTGTTTTTTCGACTGGGAAAGTGATGGCTACTGCTTTGTGTAGTCATGGAGTTATTTTAATAGATTATCTTAAAACATTAAAACCCATTACAGCAGCATACTATAAATCACTCCTTGACAACCTGAAGGCAGAAATTGAGGAAAAACGGCCTCATTTGCAGAAAAAGAAAATCCGGTTTCACAATGACAACGCGCCATCTCACGTCTCATCGGTTGTCTTGGCGAAAATCCAGGAATTATAGTTTGAAATGCTTCACCATCCACATAACTCTTTAGATCTAGCCCTAAGCGACTTCTTTTTGTTCCCTCATCTAAAAATTACGCTCGGAGCGCAGAGACTTTCGTCACCTTTATGAACAATTATTTTGAGAGATGAGAGCACCGCTGTGAGAAGTGTGTAACAAGAAGCCTAATTAGAAAAATAAAAATAAATTTAAAGAAAATCTTCTTATATCTTTGTTAGTTCGGAAATTTTTCAGAGCACCCACGTATTATGTAGATCTCATAGAATACCAGCCTGAAACAGGAGAATTATGCTGCCTTTGTTACGTATAGTGAGTGAGGAGATCCATCCATTCCATCCTAGTTGTCAGGGGTAATTACTCAATGGATTATAGATGTGATATCACGGGCCACTGCATACACTTACCATCAGGTGACCTATGTGGTCATTTGTCATTCTTATTCTATTAAAAATATACGTGTCAGCTCCGACGAGCGACTAAAGTTTGCTTCTTTTAAGAACGTTCGGTGTCATAGTCGCGTTTAGGCCATCTAGCGTCTATTTTACGTAACACTTACCTATGGAGTCAAATCAATCAATTTTTTGACAAAATAACCTTATGGAACGAAGTAGAGCGCTATTATTTTACATGCTTCAGGATAGAATGCGCGAATATGTTGCACAAAGTGGTAGCATATAAACTTTACTTGTTGTTAACGCTCGATTTTACTCCCCATATAATTCGTGTGTACCGCAGCCTATTTATGAATATCGATTCATAAGGAGTAAGCTACAAAAATTTGCGTTTTAATATTTTATATTAAGGGGAAAATAAAATAGAGGCTTGCGCAAAACATCGTGGTTTGCTTATTATTTATTTATTTATTTAAGATTTTCATTATATTTCTGCATGGAAATTCACTCAACCACGTATTCATAGTCTGCTTACGTTATATATGCAAATTCGTTTTTCCCTTGTAAAAGAACCTTGAATATACTAATATTTTAACGGGTTTTGGGACCTAATTCAGGTTTAATTTTAATACGGAAAATTGAGATATGATTTATTCAAAACCGCATTCATCCCTTTTTAAAGAATAAGGGCGTAAATGGATGTTGTAGCTCATTGATACCTGAATCTATTCCCGCTTCAAAACTAAAATGCTGATGTTTTGTCCCCCTTGAGAACTAATATATAATGCCTCATTTCAATTAAATAAAGTCCAGATTTTACACAAAAATGAAACACACCTAATTTCGAAACTCATTGTTTTCCTTATGAATTGTATGATACTTATACGGATCTGAACCCAAATAACTAGAATATAAATATAAAAAATAGTTTATTTTATGTTAGGTAGCAAACGACTTACATTCCACTAGATAATAACTAACTACTGAATGACATTGATCCCATGACGTTAATGAAACACCTCACAGTTCGTAATTGTATCGGGTCTTTTACCCTTTAAATATTTGTATATTAAAACATCTCAATTCCTTAAGTAAAGGTATCAGTGGAAAACGCGTGACGTTATATTATATGTTATTAAATAATTAAACATTAAAGAGAAGCCGTCCTAAATAACATGAAATAAAAATATTATCTTTTAAAATTTTTTTGTACCGAGCAGATAGCGTCGCTCTTTTTTTTATAACGCGTATTATATAATTTAGAGAAATATATATAATAAGGCTTATGTTAAGGTAATCCGATTTGATGTATATTTATTTTGTTAAAAACTATTGGACTTCCGAAGCTATTATGTGTTTTTCTTTGTTTTATCACATAATAGGATAGAATATTTTTATTCAATATGGATTATAAATAAATGTAATTGAAAGTGATTTTTTACTGTTTACCACTGGTAAGGAAACAAAGGCCTCTATTCTAAGAAAAACCGGCCTGCAAATATGCGAAACTATTTTTTCACAGTATAATGCTATACAATATAAAATAGAATGTACAATGATTAAAAAAAAAAATAAGTTGGTAAAACAGAGAACTGTATTGTACTGACATGTGCCGTGTAGGGGCGGTGTAAGAATATCCACACCCCACATGGTCCCGTGCGTGACGTAGGACGTGACATAGGTAAATAAATCAGGAGATGGGCAACAGCGTCTTCTTAATTAAGGCTCATAATAATAAAAAAAATCTGGCCGACACAGTTTTTTTATCTGTTATCTAAGCAACAAGTAAGTCGTAGCAACAAGGGCAAATATCCTATGAGGAATCCCTATGAGGAAATCTTTTATAGACTGTAACGGTCATGCAAAGAACTTGTAGATTTTCCGGGACTTGTAGTAACATTGCATTGCGTAAGGATCTACGTTTACCGTCACAGCCTATTAAAATCCACTGCTGTTTCTTGACCCCTCTTATAGATTGCCTTATAGAGGGGATATTTGCCACAGTTGCCACGCTTTGCAAGCGGGTTGGCAACCGGAAAGGAAAGGAAAGGATTTCATTCACTTTATTATTTGCCCTCCATAATTTTGGTCACTTTTCGCGCACCTACATGAGATGGTGGATACTCGTACACTGCCACTACATGGTAAAAGATTTACATTTAAATTACTTTTCTTTTTTATGTATATATATATATATATATATATATATATATATATATATATATATATATATATATATATATATATATATATATATAATTACGAACTGTGAGGTGTTTCATTAACGTCATGGAATCAATGTCATTCAGTAGCTAGTTATTATCTAGTGGAATGTAAGTCGTTTGCTGCGTAACATAAAATAAACTATTTTTTATATTTATATTCTAGTTATTTGAGTTCAGATCCGTATAAGTATCATACAATTCATAAGGAAAACGATGAGTTTTTGATATTTAGGTGTGTTTCCTTTTTGTGTAAAATCTGGACTTTATTTTATTGAAACGACGCATTATATATTAGTTCTCAAGGGGGACAAAGCATCAGCATTTTAGTTCTGAAGCGAGAACAGATTTAGGTATCAATGAGCTACAACATCCATTTACGCCCTTATTCTTTAAAAAGGCGTGAATGCGGTTTTGAATAAATCATATCTCAATTTTCCGTATTAAAATTAAACCTGAATTAGGTCCCAAAACCCGTTAAAAAATTTAGTATATTCAAGGTTCTTTTACAAGGGAAAAACGAATTTGCATATATAACGTAAGCAGACTATGAATACGTGTTTGAGTGAATTTTCATGGTAAAATATAAAGAAGATCTAAAATAATAAGCAAACCACGATGTTTTGCGCAAGCCTCTATTTTATTTTCCCCTTAATATAAAATATTAAAACGCAAATTTTTGTAGCTTACTCTTTTATATATATTGAAATATCTTCGTTATTTAATTGTGATATATTTTGCGGAGACACATTTCCTTTATATTCAGTGATTGGTATGCTAGATATCATAATGGTTTAATTGTCTAATCAAAAATAAATAAAATAAAAAATCTAACTACACACGATAAACGGGCTAAAATCTCTCGGTGGGAGGTGTTCGAACCTAATCTAATTTAGTGATACGATAATATCATATATAATTTAGTGATAAGATATTAAAGAATTGCATACATACATAAACACTCACGCCTGTCACCCAGAGGGGTAGGCAGAGACTACAGACATCCATTTGGCACGATCCTGACACTCCTGTCTAAAGAATTGCAATTAAAAAAACTTCTGAATGTAAGAATGTTAAAAAAAAATTATACATTTTTTTTCATGTCATTTCTATTAAAAAAGCTCGCAGTAAAAGGGGGATTAAAATAAAATAAAAAATGTGCAAAACTTATTTCGAAAAAATTTGACGAAGCTCATACTAACGGTTATTTTATACAGGGTGTCCGGTTTCCGATGTCCGATACTTTAAGGGTTAAAATACAATTAATTTTATCGACAAATCAGGGATCAATGATTTTTTTTCGCCATCAATAAAAAAATGGCAGCACTTTAAAAAAAATTGTTGGCGAAGCATAGATGCTTGTATTAATTTAACAATATCTACCCAAGTAGAAGACTTTCAGAAACAAAATTGGTCTCAAATGTTAGTTAATAGTGTAGACAATAAATCTAGATTCAAAATATTATTTTTTAATTCTTCAGTATTAGTAAAAAACATTTTGAAAAAATAAATTAGACAACAAATTGATGTTGTTTTTCAGATTCTTAGCTTTAAAAAAAACCATCGTGTTAACCAATTTTTTTACTTGTTTTTATTATAATGCAGGATATTTGCTATAAATGCACATTTAAATCTTAACTCTGAGTTAGATAGTTTAGGAGCTATGACAGTGTAAACATACTTACTTGAAAAGCGCGGATACACTAGCAAATGTAATAAAACAAAATAATTTATATCAGTTGCATTTAATTTGGCAAAATAATTACAAAAACTGCTCAAAGTGACCTCCTTGTCTCTGCAGACATGCTGTTGCTCTTAGTGCAACGTGTTCCGTAGAGCGCTGGATCATTGCCTTGTCTTCTCGCAATTCGTTTGCTGCTTGAATAATTTTTTCTGCTTACTCCTCTCGTGTATTTGGCACATTTACATACACTCTTCGTTTGAGTGTGCCCCACAAAAAAAAATCGAGAGGTGTTAAATCCGGCGACCGCGGTGGCCAAGCAATTGTTCCTCCGCGTCCGATCCACGACGAATAGTGTGCATTTAAATGATTCCGCACAAGAAGCGCGAAGTGTGCCGGAGCACCATCCAATTGCAGAATCATTCTGGCCCTGTAGGCCAATGGTAACTCCAATAAAGCATCCAAAAAACTCGTTGCCAGGAAATTTAGGAATCTTGGGCTATTCATTGTCTCCGGTAAAATGATTGGTCCAATTAGAATGCCGTAAATCATTCCGGCCCAAACGTTGACAGAAAATTTATGTTGAAAAGAACTTGGGCGGATCGCATGTGGATTTTCTTGAAGCCACAGGTCGTTACGATAGTTCGTATACCCTGATCGCGTGAAAGTAGCTTCGTCTGTCCACATAATTCTTTTTAAAAAGTTTGGATCATATCGCGTTTCTCTCAATATCCACGAACAAAATATTGCTCTTCTTACACAATCCGGATCCAGTATTTCTTGCACCCTTCGAAAATGGTAAGGATGTAATCCTTCTCTTTTTAAAATTTTCCACACCGACTATTTTGATAGACTGAGACGATTAGCTATGCGTCTAATGCTCAGGCTAGGGTCTTGAGTAATCATTTGCAATATTTGATGTTCATCTTGGAACGACAAAATACGAGTACGTTCGTTACCGAGCCTTCTTATTCCATTTTCCGCAAGTCTCAAATGAATTCTCACGAAAGTGCGAGCATTCGGCGTACGTCTGTTAGGAAATCTGCGTGCATACTCTACAACAGCTCTATTTGCACTCCCGTACACAATCCATACACGAAATGGATGTCAGCGATATGCTGGCTTGAGTACTCGTTCATTGTAATAAACAAAAAGTAACAGTTCAACAACAAAACAAAAACGTAACAAAGTCTAACAACAAACAATAATTATGTACAGTAAGTAGATTTACTAAAAACCAGGAATGTTATCACAATGCAGAGCGAGGGACGACTTCTCGACGACACAAGCGCACACTGCACCCTTTTTACCTGGAGAGCCGTTATTCTGTCTCGCTCGCACTGTTGTGCACAGCGTTTTTTACCTGCTCACACAAAGGATGCTATTGTGCTTGCTTACGATTCCTTGAATTATTGAAGAATTTTATCTTACTCACTGGAATGGGTGTTTAGTTATCTAATATCGGGGTAGAGGCACTTTGAACAGTTACATTCAAATTATCATAGCTCCTAAACTATCTAACTCAGAGTTAAGATTTAAATGTGCATTTATAGCAAATATCCTGTATTATAATAAAAACAAGTAAAAGAAATTGGTTAACACGATGGTTTTTTTTAAAGCTAAGAATCTGAAAAACAACATCAATTTGTTGTCTAATTTATTTTTTCAAAAATGTTTTTTACTAATACTGAAAAATTAAAAAATAATATTTTGAATCTAGATTTATTGTCTACTCTATTAACTAACATTTGAGACCAATTTTATTTCTGAAAGTCTTCTACTTGGGTAGATATTGTTAAATTAATACAAGCATCTATGCTTCGCCAACAATTTTTTTTAAAGTGCTGCCATTTTTTTATTGATGGCGAAAAAAATCATTGATCCCTGATTTGTCGATAAAATTAATTGTATTTTAACCCCTTAAAGTATCGGACATCGGAAACCGGACACCCTGTATTATACTAGCTGGGATCTAACCGGAACGTTGCTGCCGTAGAAGAAATAATTGTGGAAATATCGTTCTAAATTTGGAAGAGTTATCTTGTTTAATAAGGAATGCTAATACAGTCATTAAAATGAAATTCTCTATAACTTTCTAACAAATTGTCGCTATGATGTGCGCGCCACCTAGTGTAGGTTAATTGTATTATGCCTGTAACCTTCGCGTTAACAAAATTTTACCACAATCCATTGAACGATATGTCAGCGCGTAAAATACGAACAAACAAACATTAATTTTAATATTTTAGATTTGAATTATATTATATAAATCATTTTCATCATTATAACCCTTCAAAAGTCCTCTTCTGAACATAGGCCTTCCCTAAGGAATGGCACAAAACACGTTGTAAGAATACTTTGAATAAAAACCTAGAACAAAAAACACTTACCTACTACACTCATTATTTACGTTGGAAAGGCCTATACCCAGTTGTGGACTTACAATAGACTGATGGAAATATATTAGACTAGCGATCCGCCCCGGCTTCGCACAGGTCATTTCCGAATCTCGAAAACAGCGTCACCTACCGGGTCTAAATGTAAATCCGTCAGGGATTCATCTAAACACACACAAAAAGTTGCATTAAAATCTGTCGTGTGGTTTTAGCGAGACTAACGTACAGCAACTGATTTTTATATATAGAGATAGGGTGCCTATCTTCTGTAGTTCACAAGAACAAAAAACCAACTCAATAAATAACATTGTGCCAACCCCCGAAATAGCGTCAAGCGTATTTTCGAAAACATAATTTTGTATCCCAACTTTAAATACATTTGTTTCAGACCAGAAATATGTTTTGTAGTTCATCGCAAAGGTAATATATTCATGGAATATTTGGAGAATATTCCATGAATATCTGAACTTATTATTATACTATAACCAATTCTCGCATAATGCTATTTTATCGTAATGTAATACTTCTATTTAAATATCACGATATTAAATAAACATTATTAATATATAACATACTGTTACGCGCTCAAGTCGACGACACAACTAGCGCCATCTAGTGTCAGGAACGAGAGCGAGGGGAGCTTTGCAGAGAATGACATCACAAATCTCTCAACCGACAGCGCCATCCGAAGAACTAAGTTTCTAGAAAATCTATACTCGCACACTCATCCCTTTGCGCGCATTTACTTGAATATTCGGGACGCTTCTTTGCTAATTTAAATAAATAGGCGCTGCAGGATGCGATCGAGGTAGAGTTGAACTCGGCGACACAAGCGAAGCTTCGGAGCGGAATTAAGTGAATTAGTGTGTTTAATTATTAGTGTTTTTAACTTTAATTTGTGTAAAGTAAATTAAAGTGTTAATTTAGGTAATTCTATCGGCAATTTTTATTGTCACGAACCTCAAGCTCGTAACAATTGGTGTCAGAAGTGGGATAAAATCATGCCGATTTTACCTAAGGAGGAAACGGAGAGTGTCCGTACCCGAAGTCAACGCCAGCAGGAGACGGACCAACGAAGATTTGGTGGTGCAACGCCGCAGACGTCGGAGGGCCAGCCACCGGATGCAGGCCCGTCAGTAGCCCCTACATCTGCAGCACCTGACTTAGGTGCTCTGATGGTGATGCTGCAGGAGCAGGCTCGCCGACAGGAGGAACAGGCCCGTTGGTTGAAGGAGCAGCAGGAGGAACAGGCTCGCCGACAGGAGGAACAGGCACGCCGATTGGAAGAGCAGCTGCGGGGCGGACAGGAGGAACAGGCCCGCCGACAGGAAGACCAGGCCCGTCGGTTGGAAGAGCAGATGCTCCTCATGAAGGACCTTCACGCTACCTTCGGGAAGGAGATAAAGGAGGTGAAGGATAGGGTTACTCTGCATGACAACCGCCTGTCGGAAGCTGAAACCCAAATCGCGAAAGCTGAAAACCGAATCGAGAAAGCTGAAACCCGAATCGACCAAGTAAACTATCGGGTTGACAACGTAATGGCTAACATGAAGAAATCACTGGACGAACTCAAACTTGGAGATGGAGCTACGGCTCCCGTAGTAGCTACAACACCTTCGCTACGTGGGTTCAAGGTGCCACCGTTCGACGGTACCTCTTCCTGGTCAGTCTACAAAATCCAGTTCGAGGCTGTTATGAAGGCGAACGGCTGGAATAAAAGTCAGGCCATGACTGCTCTCACACTAGGCCTGCGCGACCAGGCCTTAACAGTTCTGGAAGCTCTCGGTGAGGAAGTGATTTTTGAGCAACTCCTTGAGGCATTGGAGGCGAGATATGGCGACGCTCACCTGGAACACGTCTTTCGTGCGCAGCTTAAAGATCGCGTGCAGCGCATCAACGAAAACCTGCAGCAGTGGGCTCTAGAGGTGGAGAAGCTGGTGCGAAAAGCATACCGGTATGTACCTGCGCTCATTGAAGGGAACCTGGTGCAGACATTCATCGACGGCATCCGTGACCTGGAAGTCAGAGCTGCTGTGAGGCTCAGGCACCACGAGACGCTTAAGAACGCCTTGGCCCATGCACTGGAGGTGGAAGCCGTGCGGCAGGATCATCGTTCTCATCGCGTCAGGGAGGTTGCAGCAGCTACAGTTCGCGACCGCAACAAAGGATACAGCCCAAGGTGCTATGGCTGTGGAGAAAAGGGCCATCTTCGGTCCAGCTGCCCTAAGCACACCCTAGGAAGGGAAGGTGAACGGTCTCAGAAAGGAAGTGCGGCTAACAGCACCGCCCAGCAGCAGCAGGAATACGACTATACTATCAGACACTGCAGCGGGAAATCTCACGGCAACATAGATGCATTGTCAAGAAGACCTTGTCCTGAAGATGCCAACCATTGTAGTAGGCAAGGTAAGGAAGTGGTATCCGTGAGGATGCTCAGAACAGACCACCTCAGCAACGGGTGGAAGGACAGCCTACGACATGTACAGCAGGAAGATCCGGACGTCAAGCCGATTTTGGGATGGATGAAGGTCCGTGCTACCAAGCCTAAGTGGAGGGACGTCTCAGCGATGAGTTCAACCACGTAAAGCTATTGGGCCCAATGGGACAGCTTGCTGCTTCAGGATGGAGTCCTTGCCGTAAATGGGACAATAGTCGAGGAGACAGCTGTCGTCTGCAAATGGTTGTCCCTAAAGCTAAAGTGCCGAATGTTCTACAACTGTGCCATAATGGTCGTTTAAGAGTCCATCTGGGAGTTAAACGAACTCTACTGAAGGTCCAAGAACAGTTTTACTGGGTCCATTATCGTGACGATGTCGAGGATTGGTGTCGTACATGTACAAGTTGTGCGGCTGTGAGGGGACCTCAGACACGGAGTAGAGGAGCATCGAAATTGTACAATGTTGGTGCACCACGGGATAGGACATCCCTTGACATTGCGGAGCCGTTACAGAAAGGCGCAAGAGGGACTCGTAAGATCGTCTATGTGGATCGCTTGTCGCGTTATTATGGGACCGATAATGCTCGGGACGAGCATGTCTTAGGAGGGGGCAGTGTTACGCGCTCAAGTCGACGACACTACTAGCGCCATCTAGTGTCAGAAACGAGAGCGAGGGGAGCTTTGCAGAGAATGACATCACAACTCTCTCAACCGACAGCGCCATCCGAAGAACTAAGTTTCTAGAAAATCTATACTCGCACACTCGTCCCTTTGCGCGCATTTACTTGAATATTCGGGACGCTTCTTTGCTAATTTAAATAAATAGGCGCTGCAAGATGCGATCGAGGTAGAGTTGAACTCGGCGACACAAGCGAAGCTTCGGAGCGGAATTAAGTGAATTAGTGTGTTTAATTATTAGTGTTTTTAACTTTAATAATAAAATAATAATAAAATAAAATAAACACTCACGCCTGTCACCCAGAGGGGTAGGCAGAGACTACGGACTTCCATTTGGCACGATCCTGACATACCTCTTTCGCCTCTTTTACATCCATATATCTACGCATACATGCTCGTCGGTTAAGGGTACTTCTAACGTGGCCCATTTTCAAAATATCGCCAATTTGGTCGATAAACTTTTTCCTAGGGCGTCCCTTCCCGACTCGGCCGTTCACATCTGCCATATAAATTTGCTTTGTCACTCTTTCCTCATTCATTCTTTCTACGTGACCAAACCACCGAAGCATTCCTTTCTTAATCCTGGTCACAACATCATCTTGCATACCACATTTATCTCTTATCACGCAATTTCTCACCCTGTCATTCAGATTCAACCCTAGCATATTCCTTAAAGACCGCATTTCTACAGCATTTATTCTACTTTCGTGCTTCTTCTGCCACACCCAGCTTTCACTACCATACATTAAAGTAGGGACTAACACAGCATTATGAATTACCATACGTGCCTGTTTTGACACATTCTGGTTCTTCATAATAGAGTGTAGTGCCCCATTCACTCTATTCCCTGCATTTACTCGTCGTTCTATATCCCTATCATATCTACCATCCCTGCTAAATACACATCCCAAATACACAAACTCATCCACTTGCTCAATTAACTCTCCTTCTATTCTTATTTCACATACCGTTTTGCTTTCTTCTCTTTCAAAAACCATCACTTTCGTCTTACATGCGTTCACTTTCATTCCCCTTTCTTTTAATTCCCAGTTCATTAATGTAACCATCATTTGCAACTCAGCCGCCGATGACGCAAGTATGACTTGATCATCGGCATACAAAAGGCATTTGACGGTTAACTCGCCCATTCTTAACCCACATTCTTCATCTTTCAAAGTTTGCAAAATTTGTGTAAAGTAAATTAAAGTGTTAATTTAGGTAATTCTATCGGCAATTTTTATTGTCACGAACCTCAAGCTCGTAACAATACCATATTAATTAATAATATATAATATACTATAAAAATTTATAGCAAAAACCGTAATTATTTTGTTTCATAAAATAAGGGTATCAAACGAACATATAATGCACCTGACTTTATGTGGATGCAGTGGTTCATAGAAATCTTAATCCCTCCTCTATACAGAATCAAAATGTTTGATAAAAATATCGAGTAAAAAAGGTATCTGTTTCTCTAAATTCACCATACTAAAGATATCAGCATTATACTACTATTTTACGCTGGTAGTCTGTGGGAACGTGGCCCTACCGCCACTACATACAACATTTACTGCAGCGTGTCTCTTGTCGCACAATTTTGAAATAAGGTTGATTAATACTTATAAAATTAGAATAGTCCAGATTCGTATACAATTAAATAGCTTAATTCATAACGATTTGATAAGTTTAAGTTTTATATATAGCTGGCATACAAAATTAAAAATATATATTATCATTTTTATATACACACAAGTAAGTGAATTTACAATATCTTTATGAAATCTTTACTACAAAATTCTGTTATATTTATTTTAAATTTTAATAACGATGACAATAGCGATCTGTTGTCTTTCTTGGAATTAAGCTTTAGAATTCCTAACAGTTATCTATACAACATGCTCATACAATAGGTTTCTTTAAAAAAAAAAAAAAACGAATTATTTAAAAACACTATCTTTGCCTTTAATTTTTCAATTCTCCTTTCATATTTTCTGTTGTTTTATAACTAGTCTGTCAATTTAAGTACTTGTGTTGGCTTTTTCGTTCATATTGTACATTATAGCATTATTGACAGTGCACCTTACTCATTTATTATTCTAATCTTTTTTTAAATCCTTTTACGAAATTGTTGTATTAAAATAAGACCGCCTTTTGTTTTCTCCCTATGTTTGTTACGTAATTTCTTTTCTTAATCGATCTGACTCACGTATTGCAGCGTAGCTCCACCGCGTATAAAATTGTTATCAGGCGGCGGGTAGTTAAGTAATTTATAAAGATAAACAATATTTAGTTTTAACGGTCTATACAAGATATTACTTCCGATATAAAGACCACGAAGGCAGATTGACGAATGCGGTACCTGAATTCTCACACCTTTGATGTGATGCTGCTTATCGTCACCATTCAAAGTTTTTATCGTCTGGCGTTAACAAGATGATTATACCGTCATCTGTCGGAAGCTGTAAGATCATCGCCTATCCTGACACCCACGGGGTATGGGTTATGAAAGATTCCCTTAAGCCAATTACTACACCGATAATATTTAGTTATTGTTACAGCTATCAAAAGTTTACTGCTGAACAAAGGCCACCCCCATAGCTTGTCTCATATGGGGGACGATATGGAGTAGTAGGTATTCTTACATGATTGCTACACTGTTACCCCCACTACACGTTTAATATTATATAATAAATTCTCACAAAATACCAGCGTAAAATAAAGACTTAGTGCTGTTAAAAGGCAATATGGAAAACGATGGATTTTCTTACACCGCCACTATACGGTGACATATTTCTACTACAGCCTATATTCTGGTTGACCGATGCGGTCAGAACGCCTGCTGTCTGGGTATGTCTGAGCGTAATACAACACAATGAACGCAGAACGCGAACGCATAACGCTTGAACGCTTGAACACCTTCTGTCTGATAGATCCCTTAAAGCTATTTATATCTCTATTATTCTTGCACATAAAAATACAATCAAAAATGAGTTCATGAAAATAGTAAAACTATAATGAATGCTACATTTTGCAAACTTTTTACATCATATTTTATTTTACAAACAAATCAAATCTTAGCTCTCTTCTACTCTTTTATAATACAAGGATTAACGTTCCTTTGTTCATTAAAAGTTTTGAGCAAAAGCGGAAGTTCTTTTATTAGCTCAGTTCACCACATAAAGATTGATTACATTTCCGGGATAGCCTTGCGTTAAATACGCCACGATTACTTTGAAAGCCACTATGCCTACCATATATCAAAGCTTTATGTTCTTGGTCATTACGTAAACACAGGGGTAAAATTTATGATTTTCTTTTTTTTCCCTACTTCATGTGTCTAAATTTGATTTACATTACATTTGTCATCACTGTAAAAGTGCCTATTTCTTTTAAAAGAAATTTAAGGAAATATATGTCTTATCTATCCTGTTCCGTTTAATATTTATTACTATGGAATTTTTTTATTCCTTATTTACCCTTACGTGTCCAAAAAGGTTTTGTTTTGTAAAATAAGGGCCATAAACGAGCACACAGTCCATCTGATGGTAAGTGGATGCATAGGCCCATATATCTACATTTATCCTCAATAAAGAATCAAAATTCGGATGCGTCGCCTCGTTTCCATTAAAAATATTCTCTACACTTACCATACGAAACACAACAACGTTAATCTGCTATTTAACGCTGTTATACTGTGAGAGCGTGGTTCTCCCCTGGCCAAGTGGACCCGTTCGCGCTACAACCATAATATAACTGCAGCATCGCTCTACCACGTTAAAAAACTTACGTACTACCTTTGTTTTGTGTTGATTAATTGTGTAACAAACATAAATGTCTGCTGTTATTTTTTTTAAAAAAGCCTCGCTGTGTTTCTTGCTGCTTCTTCCTAGGACAAAGGTTTTTTCCAAACCAGTGGTTATTAAACAAAAGAGTGATTTTCAATAAGTATAATTTAAAATTTTCATTGAATAAAAACGTTTCTGTTTCTTTATGGAAGGCAGCATTAAAATATAAATATTACATATTTATTTTTGCAAAAGGAATACAATGTTTTGAATTCGCATTAATATAACGTACGACGAGATTGTATTTCATTCATGTTATTGAAATATTTGTTGAGACAAAGGAAATTACATATCTTTTCTAACTGTAACTAGGCTTTGTCACAAAAAGAAATATTTTATAACATGTTTGTTTGTTTTGTAGAGCTCGCATTCTGGTTGTTTTCAAGAACGTTCCAAACAAATACGAACGTACAAAGTTAGTATTGATATCTTTATAATATTTTAATGCGAGTAGGAGCACATTGTAAACTAGTGAACCGCCCTGGCTTCGCCTGAATCTATTATTATGTCGATATTTAGGTTTTAGATAAGTACATACTCAAAGACCATTTTTATTTTATCAATTTTTCGTATTTAAAAAGTCATTAAGTTTTTAAAACATAGCCTAGATCAGTAAAATCATGGCACAAGTGACGGAGTAAGAATATCCACTACTCCGTGTGTCCCGTGGGTGCTGTAAGAGGCGGCAGATGGGGAAACAAAAAAGGAGATGGGCAGCAGCGTCTTTCTTATAACGACTGAAATTTAAAAAAAAAAACTGCAATTACCAACCCGTTTGCCAAGCATGATAACTACTGCAAATATCCCCCCGGTGAGGCAATCTATGGAGGAGGCCTATGTTCAGCTGTGCACTTGTGATGAGCTGTAGTCACCCAGAATAGTAATGACGTCACTTGATAAGGACTCATACCGCAATTTAATTTTCGTGGTAATTTTATTTTGCCCTTACAAATAATAGCGAAGGGTCAAAAATGAATTCCGTACTTCAATGACTTACAAATGTAATATAATATGAAATGAAAGCTTTTGGAAGCTACGGAAAAGAAAATTACTAATGGATTTCGAACAGTGAAAATGAAGGTGAATAATATCTAGGCCTTTACTTCAACGTTTGTGTCCAAGTTTGCGTGCATTTCTCCCAACATGATCGGTTTTCTCGTATGGGAACAACCACTCTTTGTAGTGGGCGTTAAAATCCTAAAGGAAAGCTAGCTCTACAGACGGATACCGTTGTTGGGCTTTATCTGCCATTCCTGTCACGTGTTCAATGAGCCTGGTTATCTCCTGGTCTCCGCTGTGCGATCGATAGACACAGGCATAGGGGGTTGTCTCTAAAATATTGTCCATTAAAACCTAAAAGATAAAAGTCCACAAAAATGTGTGTTGTTTCTTAACAACACACATTTTATTATTTAATTTTATTTGACAAAGATGATTTTAATGTGTGTTTTTATTACAACACACATTTTATTCCGTCAACACACTTTCTATTTCGTCACTATTATAGCCCGATGGGATGGTAATCCGACACAAATATAGAGAGATCAGACGCAGCACCAAGTGCTTGACGTGCTTTCTGAGGCACAGGTATGAAACACCGACATAATCCTGACTACGGGCTGCTACTGAGAGTTTCTTGATAGGTCAACAAACTTTCCTCGGTTGAGTTTATTTTTATTTTTCATTTGTTTCCATTACTAGACATAACATTTATATTTACGAAATTTCATTTTGTTAGTGTATTGAGATACTCAATTTTAGGTGGACATTGTAATGTTGTTTTTATTTCAAATATATTTTTATTGTTAATTTAAATGTGGTGCCTCATACTGTGTACCAATAAATGTTGATGGAACTTTCTTATTAAGAACAATCCTTATCCGTTGTATGGGAAACAATTGTTCTCTAGAGAAATTCGGGAGCAAATTTTGGATTACTACTTGTACTAATACTTGAGAAAGAAGTAACCTTGAAATTTTGTCAGAACAGCCTACAACAGAATGAAGGCGATATAAACATATTATGAATGTTCCCTTTGTATTAAACGTTCATAAGGATTAACGAGTTTTGTCCCTTATTGATCGGGAATTCGCAAAATCTCATTTTCTGTGATGCAATATTTATATATTTCATTTAAAATATAGAATACAAAGTCGTCAATATTATCGCCAAAGCATTATTTGTTATGATACTTAATATTTCGCTTAAGGACGCGTAAGCAAATCAACCAAAATTAGGGTGTTTTTCGGTACGTTTTGTGACAAAACTAAACCAAATCAAATATAAGTAAAAACTACAATGTATAGATTGGTTCTTCATCTGCAAAAATCTTTAACTCTTTTGTTGAAAATAGTAGTTTTTTATATTGTAAAAACGAACTTTCGTTGCCATTTTCGACAAAATTAACGATACCGGCTTGAGTTTCGGTACATGTTTGGGTCTATTATCAACATATTTAAAAAATTTAAAAAATACTATAAGATGACAGACATATTCAATTTAAAAAATCTGTGTTTATTTTTTATCAAAATGTCACAAATAGTCGTAGAAAAAATAAAAACTGATACACATTTTTTCACATATTTTGCTAATATGGATGAATCATAATCTATTGCAATAAGGGCTATTTTATTGTTGGTGGCTGCTTTGATTTATTGTACAAAGATTTCGATGAAACCACAGTCCGCGCTCAGCCGCCGTCGTGAATGGACACTGTATCGCCTGTTTGCAGCGGCTCATTCTGAAAAGATCGCTGTACATACATAAAATATTAGAAAAAAACAAATTGGAAACATAGTAGGTACTTGACAAATGATAAAATTATTATTTTTATACTCACAGTTTTTTATTTAGCTAAAAATAAGTAAGATATATAAACTTACCTCTGGACTTGATAGAGTGACCTGAAGGTAACTACTACTGCAATTCCTGGATGAGTGGAACTAGGTGTGCCGAGTTTGGGCTCATTTTGTTGGTTATGATGAGACCTTACCTCCGGACTTGATGGTGTGACCTGAAGGTGTACTTTCGTGACCGCTATTTGAACTTCTTGCAGAGTAAAACTAGGTGTGCCGAGTTTGGGCTTATTTTGTTAGTTATGATGACACCTTACCACCGGACTCGATTGAGTGACCTGAAGGTGTAATCAGGTGATTACAAGTGGAACTCCTAGACTAGTCGAACTAGGTGTGACGAGTTTGGGTTCATTTTCTTAGTTTGATGCAACCTTACCACCAGACTTGATGGAGTGACCTGAAGGTGTAATCCAGTGATTAAACTGGAACTCCTAGACTAGTGGAACTAGATGTGCCGAGATTGGGTTCGTTTTGTTAGTAATGATGAGACCGTACCACCGGACTTGATTGAGTGACCTGAATGTGTAATTAGGTGGTAATAACTACTCGTTCAGAAATTCCAGCAGTAGTTACTGAATTACCCCTTCAGGTCACTCCATCAAGTCTGGTGGTAAGGTCTCATCATAACTAACAAAACGAACCCAAACTCGGCACACCTAGTTCTACAACTCTAGGAGTTCCACTTGTAATCACCGAATTACACCTTCAGGTCACTCCATCAAGTCCGGTGGTAAGGTCTCATCATAACCTACAAAACGAACCCAAACTCGGCACACCTAGTTCTACTAGTCTAGTAGTTCCAGTTGTAATCACTGAATTACACCTTCAGGTCACTCCATCAAGACCGGCGGTAAGGTCTCATCATAACTAACAAAACGAACCCAAACTCGGCACACCTAGTTCTACTAGTCTAATAGTTCCAGTTGTAATCACTGAATTACACCTTCAGGTCACTCCATCAAGACCGGTGGTAAGGTCTCATTGTAACTAACAAAACGAACCCAAACTCGGCACACCTAGTTCTACTAGTCTAGGAGTTCCACTTGTAATCACCGAATTACACCTTCAGGTCACTCCATTAAGTCCGCAGGTAGGTAAGGTCTTATTATAACTGACAAAACCAGTTCAAAGTCCAGAGCTAACATCCCACTACCAGTAGAGGGCTTCCAGTGCCAAGCAGTCTCTGGAGCAGGTATTCGTATTTCGTATCTTTGTATATTTCTGAGGTATAAGAAATAAAAAACAAATTCAATCTTTCAAATTATCAAAATAATTTCATTTGACTACGATTCTCACAGTCAACCGTGCGTACACTTGTGTGTGTGACTTTTGTCAATGTAGTAGTGCGATTCTATACCTATCAAATTTGTAAACGCGTCCTTAAATGCGAGAATTTTCTTTTTGACAGGGGGTGGGTGTGCCTATCAAGTGTCAGTCCTTTCTTCATTCTCATGTAATTTAATATTTATATTGTAATATCTGACTTTGATAAACGATTATCTCACCTATAATTTTTTAAAAAGTAATATTGTTCAATTTTTTAGATATTGCTTTTTTAAGTTCCAAATGTTTGATGACAAAAATCTTGTACCGACTGCTGTTTTAGTATCCCTAATAATGTTTCATTAGATTGACTCATTCAATATAGTTCTACTAGTGTTCCCCTGAGGGGTCGAAATTAGACAGTAATTCATATTTTTGTAGAATAAGGGTGTCAAAATAGCCCACGGTCTATCTGGTAAGTGAATGCTGTGACCCATAGACATCGACAATTATCCTCATTCAAGAATCAAAATGCATGACAATGCAATGCATTGTCACTCCTGAGGACTGAGATGGAATGACTCGCTTCCAGTGAAAAGGGCCTTCAGTCCTCTACATTCACCTTACAAAACACAGCAGCATTGAGCTACTGTTTCACGCCGGTATTCTGTAAGAGCGTGGTCCTTCCTCAATCGAACTGACCTATTCGTGCTACGAATACTATAGCAACGTGGCTCCACCACTTAAAAAAACGTTTGTAAAATTTTTTGTTACAAAATTAAAGTTTAAAAAGTAAAAACGACTTTAACAAAAATAAAAGAATAAAATAATTTCCAAATAATATAATTATGCCGTGCGGCACGAATTTCGGTCAGTGCGACCAGTTTCAACGAAGACTAACCATCTCCGCAGTATAGGATTAAAGTGCCCCTATGTATGCGGATGCACAGATGTATTCTCTGTTTCCTCAATCGAGACCAACGGTTTTAAAAGCTTTCCCATACATGTGGATGAAACACTGTCAACTTCCTGACTCCTAGCTGCAACTGAAAATTTTTTGTTAGAAAAAACTAAACTTGGCTTGACCTCGAATTCGAACCCAAGACCTCATGATCAGAAAGGGCGCTTTCTTCCACTAGACCAAGGAGGTGCTTTTAATATCATGGTAGATAATTAGATGTCGTGTTTATAAGCCTACACAATTCCGAAAATATGAGTAATCATTATGTGAAGAAAGTGGTTTGAAATCAAAACAAAAGTATGTAATAGATGTCCATCCCTTATCTGTTCACCTTTCACCGTTCACCTTTCGTGAACTCCAATCGAATATTATTCCCGCACTCAACATAAAATAGCTCTCGTAATTCAAAGCTTTACCGTTGTAACTGAATATTCGAGAGCTTTTGAAGCTCAAGGGGTATCGCTAATGGTCTCAGAGAAGAGATAATAATTATATTATAAGGAGTGAAATATGTAGGTTATTGAGCAACTGCAAGAGTGTGTTGAATAGTTCTTCTTATATATTGAGTGGTTATTTCTTTTTTTTCCTACATAATATATTTGTAAATAAATTGAAGTGATAAACAAATTTACAGTCCACCTGATGATAAGTGGCCACTAAACCAACTTCAAATAAAGAAGGCTACAGATGTGTTTTCACCTCTGAGGAATGAGATGGAATAGCTCACAGTCCGTAATTATACTAGCTCTCAAACTCTTCAGACCAAATCACATTCACGCATTGCAGTTTAGCTGCAGAACTAGGCAGAAGTGTGGTAAGTATTGCACTATGCTCAATGCTTAATTACCTCAAAGTGACTTTTCAATAGTTAATTTTTATTCAATATAAGTAAATTATAAGTAATTATTAACGGTTTTTTAAGCTTGGCCGGCTAATTATGAACGATGACTGTAGCAGCTTGGGATTACTTAATTAGGTATATTGGACTGTATTGAGACTCAAAATCACCCAGTTACCGCAGACACAAAATAACATCAAGAAAACTACTCTGGTTTTTAAAAAGAAACTAGATTTTACGGATTTTATCGCGTAAGTTAATTTATTTTATATTACCGTCTTTTCGAGCTCTTTGCAGCACCCATGATCTCGGAATGAACTGACGTGTTCGATGTCCCAATGGCATAGTTAACCACCGCTATCTCCGGATTAAAATTATTTATATTTGTTCTGATCTACGTAGTACGCAGCGTTTTTAGACCATTATATTTCCATAAATTTTAAAATTAAGTACACATCGGAGTTTGAGGTAAACAATTCTTTAGCATTTCTAGATGTGTTAGTAATTCGGAATCCGGATAACACCTTGAGCCACACTGTGTACAGAAAAAAAGACCCATAAAGATAAATATTTAAGTGGTGGTTTCACAGTTGGCTACCGTGGGTAAATCTTTGTTTCAGAGAGCATGAAGGATCGGTGACAGTTAACACCTGGTCTCCGAGCTCCAACAGGTCAAGCAAGTACTGCACGACTACAAGCTTTCGGTCCCGCGCCTACGTCATAGTGAACGAGTGAAGCCGACCACAGTCGAGCGTATGTCTGCTGTACTACCATATGTCGCAGGTGTCACTGACAAGATTAGCTACATCTGGAAGCATGCTTAAATTAAAACATACTTCAAGCCACCAAAGAAGTTTCGTCAGTTTTTACCATCAGTCAAATGTCCTTCTGCAAGATGCGGGAGTCTACAAGTTTGATTGTGATTGTAGTCTTTCTTACATAGAACAAACTAAAAGATCAATAAAAACCCGTGTTAAAGAACACACAGCTGACTGGAAGAATCGACGCTCCGGCAAGTCTGCAGTCTGTGAACACATACAGGATCGCCCCCGTCACTACATCAGATTTGATAGACCACAAATCCTCGCTAAAGAACACCGATTCGTTCCAAAGTTGATTCGCGAGGTTACTGAAATAATTGAAGACAAAACAACATAATTTCAACAGAATATGTCTGATTGCTGCTTGGGATCTTATAATACGGGGCTTCCTACTTTCATCTTTTTCTTTTTTGCAGATTATTTCAGCGCGTTATACACACTAGGTTTAACCGGCGCTGAGATCGCAGGATATTATTGCGCCTCTGTATAAAATTTGCGAGTTGCAATTTATTATTGAAAAATTACAATCCAAATGTGTAAATATGTGTCAATACAAATGTGTATATTTCTGCGTATCTTTTAAACAAAGAAAGAATTATGAATTGTAATTTGTTCGTTTCTCAGTAACCGAACATTTCATTGTCTAAAACGAAAAATCACCGTATTTAATTTTCTCTTTCCAAGCTCCTTGAAAATATCTTTGTCAAAATACTTAAGTAAGCAAACAAGGCGGCTGAAATGCTTCATTACATCTGCTCCTTCCATTGTAAGTGAATTTATTAATGGAAACCGACGCTGTGGAATATTATGTAATGTTGATAAAGCTGGATTCTACTTTAATTTAGTGGCTGAATACAACACATTGGCACGGCACTAACTTATAATGCAATTCAAGTTTAGGATGACAATTCAATATTTTTTTTCAGTGTTTCGATTGCGATAGAGAAACGGAACACCAATAGAAATAACTTTATTAGTTTCTAAAGAGTGCGTTCAAACACGGTCTCAATGGTGAAATTGTGACTAATTGCTAATCAGCATTTCGTGATTGGCCAAACATGACAAAACAGGTTGAGGTGGGCGACCATGTCTTTTGCGGAATAAAAATAATGTATGCGCCTGAATTATTTTAATTTACATATCTCCTAAGTTATAACAAATTTAAAAAATTGTGTCTTAGCGGCTTTTAACGAAATTAAAACATTAAAAACCACTAACACTTTTTTTCTTTTTAAATAAAATAAGCCTACATCTTAGCAGTGGTGAAAACGTGATATTCTCTTGATTATCAAATGCGCGGGATATGATGGCAGAAATGTCTGGGATAACACAGATTAGTCTATTTTGTCTATCCTAGTCCGTTGTTTTTGTTACGTGGTGGAGTTATGCAGCCATATTATTTTTGTGGTACGAATGGGCCGGCTTGTTCAAGGATGGACCACACTCTCACAAAATACCTGCATGAAATAGTGTGTGCTGCTGTGTTTCGTATGGTGAGTATAGAGAACCAGAGACCCGTTTTACTGGAAATTTCGCATTCCGTCTTATTCCTCAGGGGTGACAACGCATCTGCATTTTTATTCTTAATTGAGGACAGATGTAGATGGCTATAGGCAACAGTATCGACTTGCCATCGGATAGACAGTGTGTACGTTTGTCAACCATATTTAATAAAAAATTTGAAGATTACGATGGAGGCTGCGAAGACTAAGGCAAGCAAGATTCATAAAAACAGGAATAAACATGTTGCCGTGGAAAGAAAAGGTGAGATCTCCCGTCAGGCAAGGTGTTCTGCCTGGGGAGCGGCCAACGCTCCCTGTGACAGTTTTCGAAGCTATTCTGTATACACTGTTTTTGATTCGGAACTTTGATAGTGCGATTTAGACTTCGATGTGTTTCGCTTGTGGCGCGACGACAGCGCCGCCACAAACACATGTTCATTTTAAGATGTTCGTGTTATTGACATGGTGTAGAATAAATTAATGATGTTTGTTATTTTCTGCTAAAATATTTTTAACAAGGTTTTTTTTAATAAATATTTTGGAAAGATGTTTATAAAATAGAAATCAAATATAAGTTCGTCACGCAAAATTATTGAGTGAATTTATTCTTAGTTACCCCAGAGTTCTGGCTTTTAAGATTGGCGACGCTATTCCGTTTCGCATACCGACTCGGGAAATACAGAGTAATCATTATGAATACAGAGACTATAGTTTATCTTACTTATAAAAAGAATAATAAGAAATGTAACTAACATGTAAGAGTAATAAATTATTCCTGTGGTCGTTTCTGCGAACAGCTAAGACCGGTCATCCTCTCGGGTAATCTATGGAAACTGGGACTCCGTGAAGGACCGCTCCGGGTTCAAATGTATATCTCTCCCTTTCACCCTAACCCTCGGCCGTATAGCCTTCGATGCTGAGGCATTCCATCTGGTCGGGTTTTAATTTTTTTTCTTTAAAAATAATATTAACAATGCTATAAACGTTACTAACATTCCCCTTAACCACTCGTGGTAAGCTTAAATTGATTGTGTTACAAGTGGTTCACGCCAGTAGTCGAATGGCGGATTCGAACCCACGACCTTTTTGAGTTCGCGGTCCGCGCCCTGCCATTAGGCTACTGTCGCTTCACACATCATGTTCCTTGTTCTTGTTTATTTATTTATATACTAGCTGTACCCCTAAAAACAAACCACTAAACGAATCGGGCAAACTATATGCTTGTGCTTCATACTATCTATACACATAAATATAATTGAAGCGTCTGTCTTTATTATTAAAATTAATAGCTTCTATTAAGCTGAGGTCTTTCTGACCGGGCTTATTTTCGAAATGGTATGAACCGATTGTGGTGAAATTTTACGAACAGAGAGAGAGAGAGAGAGAGAGAGAGAGAGAGAGAGAGAGAGCAATTCAAGAATAGATCCAGGGTATTTTACTCCTACAATAGATAGCGTTTGGAATTATATTTATTCTAACGTTTCAATCCCTACGTAACACTGTATTGGAATCCCATCCAAATCCGTTCACGGGTTTTTGCGTGACGCGTGTCTAGGACAGACAGACAGCCAACGTTTCTAAAAAAATTCTTTTGGCATCTGATCGATAATAAAATAATAAATATTTTTTTTAATTTACAGAAACCGTCGTAAGCAAGTTGTATTATAGTAAAATAGGTTTTTTTATATATTATTTATTATTTATTTATTTATTATTTATTTTACTTTATTGATATAGATATATGTATATTTATAGTTTTCATTTATACATTTATACAGGCCAACCATATGAAAAAACTATGCAAATACTCCAGAATAATATCGCTAAGTTCTGTTGATTACACACTTATGACCTGTGGATTACGAACATAACATATTTTATATGTACCGCCGTATTTTGGCACTTTGATAACGTAATTTCGGCTTCGGTGCGTTTTGCTTGTGGCGCGACGACAACGCTGCGCTGCCACAATTGTGACAACTAATGCAAGTTCTAAAACATTGAGAATGGTTGGTTTTTAGTGAATTTTTGAAACAACGAGCACAAACAACCATATTAACTGAATTTAAAAATAATTTACATACTAAATATAAATTTGTGGTAACTACTACTATAAATTATGAAATAAATGTCCAAATAGTTGTAAAAATCTCGTACGGACAATGTCCGTATACTTGTATGGACGACCATAAACCTTGTATTTATACGGTAAACGTCTAAAAACATTTTTCTAGAAATGGGCCAATAAAGTCGTAACGAGAATTCTCTAAATTTCATTTACACTGTGCTTTGTACGCAGAAGCTTTCTCTTTATAGTTTTCCTTGAAAGTCTCAATTGTCATACAAAACACGTTCGACTTGAATTAACAGGCAATTCATTCGATATTGGATTGTTAGTCATTGATCTTTTTAAAATTTCCAACTAATTCCTTCTTGCGTCACCGCCTTATATTCCCAATTTTCCTCGAATGAGAAAATAATGTAGAATAATCGAAATAATATACGCGATTCGAATGTCTAATTTAGTTTTATGACGTTCTTTGTATTTTCGTTTTAATGCTTTCCGATATTTTCCTTTTAATCAAAGATTTCAGTGATTTCACTCATCTATTTTTTTAGTCACTAGCAATGTTGTAATTTTGTGATGCTGATTTTATAACAACTTACCAAAGTTATCAAAGTTTTATAAAATCAGGGTCACAAAATTATGATGGTATGCATGGTATTTCAAATGCGTAGAAAAAGGGCAAACAAATATTCATTTTTAGACGTATCATATGGAATTATCCTTAGGAAACTTCGATGCGATCAAAGAGCACCGAAATCCGTTGGCGGTGGAAGGCACACTGCGGTCGCTGGCGAGCGCGAGGTCATATACACACCCCGTATTCGAGGTTTAACAACCGCGATACGGGGCTTTTTTAATTACGACCCGTTTACTCTCACTACGATAGTGGTTCAAGCCGAGGTTCGTACCTCCTTCAGAGGGACCCTTGAATTACATCGAGCCCCCCCTAGCTATAGGAGCCACACTCCAAAAGAGGGGCCGGGGTGCCTCGGGACTATAATCGGCGACGAATCATTGCACTCAATAGCTCGTGGGTCCTCATTAACGAGTCTATTTCGATGAAGCTGTAAAGGGCGCAGGGATAACAGCATACACTTTCAGAAAAAAAAAAACATTTTTAGAAACCTTCTGGAACACACGCACAATAACACACCACATTTTAATCGTTGTTGGGTGAAAAGATATAAATATTTTAACCGAGTCCAAAAAACGAGGAGGTTCTATATTTGACGCCTATGTTTTATTATGTATGTTTACCGATTTCTCGTAAACGACTGAACCGATTCAAATAATTAAGTTTTAGTAAATAGGTCGTACTGTAGGGTAATATATAAATTGTAATAAAAAAGTTAAGGGTGGATCATAGGAGATTTAAGTAGAAGATGAAGTTTGAAAATGTAACTATTTAGACGACATTCTATTTGTTGAAAGTCTGATATTCCTTAGTCCACTTAAAAGGGTTCAAACGTGTTACAACTATGTACTTGCACTGACATCAGAATCACTTACAGATGTGTTTTTGTATTATTTTTTATTTTTGAGTTCAGTTTGCCTTAGTTTTATTCTATTATAAACATAGCTCAATACCCATGTGACAAATATACTGATATCTCTTCAGATTTTGGATTTAATATTAAAATTGACTCTAAGAACTTGTAGATGTGTCTAATAATGTATACCATTGAAATCAATTGAAAACTGTATTCATTTCTCCACTACAAAACGTATACATAGGACTACTAGTAAAACTTAACAAAAATATGTAACGTTGTAATGTTTTTGAGGCGGATTGGAACCTAAAGTAGGGTATCCTAGTATTTCAAGACTTCAGGTCACTCACTCGCTGACTACTTACGAGTTTGTCGGAATTTTCGGAATAAAGTAAGATTGCGTGCGTGCATATATATATATATATATATATATATTTCGTCGTCATGACTAAGTTTCGAAACATATTCTTTTAAGGAAAACCACATTCGTAGAAAACAAGGTTGTCTTCTCAAAAAGGCTGTATTGTATTTTATATTACTAGGTATTCTATTGTTTCTTCGCTTGTTATCAATAATGCTTCCGTAATATTAGGTGTAATATAAATAGTTGTCTTGTGGATGTAAGTAAGACATTCTTAGCATTACCTTAAGCAGAAATCTCTGTTTCATCTTAATAATTTCAGTTTTGCACGCTCCATTCCAAATGGAGATGCAGTAGCTTAAGGTCGATTGAGCCAGGTTGTAATAAACTGTATTCAATAATGGTAATTTGAGTACATTTCTAAGTTTTTTAAAAATCCATATCGGCCTACGTATTCTTGCAGATAGAAGATCCAGTTGTGTACGATACTATTCATCGAGTTGAACACCAAGAGAGAGAGAGAGAGAGAGAATGTTATGTAACTAGATTTTTGAATATTAGACATTAAAAGGTACTTATTTAGCCGTAAATATGACTGAATAAGTCATTTTTGAAAGTAGTGTGTGTGTTTTGGCCCAAGTAGCTTCCTGGAATATGATTGCAGTGTCATCTGCGTACGAAAAAATGTTTTTCCATTTGATGGTATATACTGGCTGAGTTCATTCATATAAATCAAGAAGAGACATGGACCAAGAACACTGCCCCGCTATACTCCACAGGCGGTCGGTAAAGGACTGCTTACATAATAACCTATTTTACGGAATGGATTCTATTATTTAAAAAGTCTAAAAATTTGAAGGAGTAAGCCACGTATAACATTTATTTCAAGCTTCTTTGTTAACATGTTAGTAGAGATTGATATGACTGACAAGCTCGTGGAAACTGTCCATACGGTCGGAGCTAAGTTCTGCAAGACCCACCGCAGAAGAACACAAAAACTCTCCGATCACACTCTTAATCTCATGGCTGTTAGACAGGAGATGAGGCTGCAATCGTCAACAGATTTGACAGCATACAGGCAACTGAACAGACAGATCGAGCGAGTGGAACCAGGGCTCCAAAGTCTTTGCCAGAAATCTGTCTACCAGTAGGAGCCAACTGTCAAAGCTGAAGACTGAGTTGGCAGCATCGTTTCCGGGACACCTGAGATTTTGAGTGAGATTGAGAGGTTCTATAGGCAGCTGTACACATCATCGTTGGAGCCACACGCAAGTGTGAGTAACGATCCAAGAGCAAGTCTTATCCGACACTATTCCAATGATATCCCGGACGTCAGTCTAAGCGAAATTAGAATGGCTCTCCAGCACCTAAAAAACGGCAGGGCCCTAGGCGAGGATGGAATTACAGCGGAGCTTCTGAAAGCGGGTGGAACACCGGTACTTGAAGTCCTTCAGAAGCTCTTCAATTCCGTCCTCCATAGTGGCACTACTCCAGAGGCGTGGAGCAGAAGTGCGGTGGTCTTGTTCTTTAAGAAAGGCGACAACGCTCTCTTGAAGAACTACAGACCGATTTCCCTTCTGAGCCGCGTCTACGTGCTCTTTTTGAGAGTCATTACGAATCGTCTCGCACGCAGACTCGACGACTTCCCGCCTCCCGAACAAGCCGGTTTCCGAAAAGGCTTCAGTACCATAGACCACATACATACCCTGCGGCAGATTGTACAAAAGACTGAAGAGTACAATCTGCCACTTTGCCTGGCGTATGTGGACTATGAGAAAGCCTTTGATTCCGTCGAAATTTGGGCGGTGCTACAGTCCCTTCAGCGGTGCCAAGTTGACTGTCGGTGCTGAAGTGTTCATACAGTAGGGTTATGATGGCTATCCGAGTACAGAACCAGAGCTTGAAAGCTATCCAACTGCAGAGAGGTGTAAGACAGGGTGACGTTATATCCCCGAAACTCTTCACCGCTGCATTGGAAGACGTTTTCAAGCTACTGGAAAGGATACGGTATTAACATCTATGGCGAGTACATCACTCACCTTCGATTTGCCGACGATATAGTCCTTATGGCAGAATCGCTGGAGGACTTAAGCACTATGCTCAATGACCTCAATAGTGCCTCCCAACGGATAGGTCTTAAGATGAACATGGACAAAACAAAGATCATGTTTAATGTCCATGTCACACCTACGCCGGTAGTTGTTGGGAGCACTATGCTCGAAGTTGTTGACGAGTACGTTTACCCGAGACAAATAGTCCGACTAGGTAAGTCCAACTTCGACCGAGAGGTCAATCGACGGATTCAACTCGGCTGGGCAGCGTTCGGGAAATTACGACACATCTTCTCGTCAGGTATACCTCAATCTCTAAAAACTAGATTGTACAACCAGTGCGTGTTGCCAGTGATGACTTACGGATCTGAGACGTGGTCCTTCACTGCTGGCCGTATTAGGACGCTCAAGATCGCTCAGCGAGCTATGGAGAGGGATATGCTCGAAGTTTGTCTGCGTGATAGACTCAGAAATGAGGATATCCGCAGTAAAACCAGAGTGACCGACATAGCCCAACGGATTAGTAAGCTGAGGTGGCAATGGGCCGGCCATATAGCTCGAAGAACGATAACCGATGGGGAAGAAAAGTTCTCGAGTGGCAGCCTCGTACCGGTAGGCGTAGTGTAGGGCGACCCCCCCACTAGATGGAGTGACGACCTGGTAAGATATGCAGGAAGTCGATGGATGCAGGTGGCTCAGGACCGTGCTTTGTGGAATTACTTGGGGGAGGCTTATGATTAGCAGTGGACTTGTGAAGGGCTGTAATGTTGATGATGATGATGATAGTAGAGATTGCGTCGGACGTTTTAGTTAAGTCAAAAAAAAAACCTATGCATTTACGGCCAGTATCTAAATATTTTGCAACACGCATAAGTGGTGAGATGTGCAACTACATCTTCTGTAGATTTTTTGTATTGAAAATCATATTATTGCGATTCGGGAAGGATCATTTCTTGCGTTAGATATTTCATTAAACGATGGTTGATAAGATTTTCAATTACTTCTGATAACACAGTCAAAACTAAGATTGAGCGATAATATTCGACACAATCTCTGCTTCCATTTTTATGGAAGGGAGGTATTATTCCATTCCAGACTTTAGTCGAAGTTTGAGCACATATACGTTCCCAAAGTTGGATGCAGGAATTTTCTTATTTCTGAGGATATATAGAAATCACACCTTCGCGTTAGTCTAATGCTTGGGAAATTTTTTGGAAAATACTCAATAACTCATTTTCTTGGCCTGATCCAAGATTCAAATCCGGAACCTCATAATGATTTCTTCAATTTACGCGATCACTACATATTGAATTAAACTATTATTTACAGATTTTATCGCATTTAATTACTACTTCAATTTATTTTTATTATCCCTCGTGGATTGAATAAAACTATTAATAATAGTTTTATTCAATCTGCGACCTCATGATCAGCAGTTGCACTATACAATCACTAGATCAGCACGAGAATCACTAGATCAACGTGGTTGCTCACGTATTGTGTATACAACGAGTGCTATCTACCCTTGAGGTCCCACGGATGTGTTTACCAGATATGATTCCTCTTGTATTTATTCATACCGATTTTATAAAGGAAACTTTGAAAGTTGTTAGGCATTTTAGTCTAGCGTACAATAATCGAGTGAAACCGCCAGCCAAAGCAAGGAACGCCATACGGTTAACTCAAACGCGGTGCGAGTTCATTACAGATTTTATGAAAGCGGTTGACTACCGCAAATTCTGAAGGGGAAGCGTGAGACAACTTTTAATTAAATACTAATGCTATTCGTGAGGAAATTAACAATTAAAATAGAGATAATAATATATTAAGAGTACTGAAAAAGTAAACGTATATAATTTTTTGTAGAAATAAAATTGTCATCTCCTATTTATTGATTTTTATTTTTATTTACAAGCCCCATGAATTCCTCTTAGTACTTTTTATTGTTCATTAGAGCCTATAAAAATTCATATTAATTTTATATGCCTCGCCCATAGACTGTCATTACTGCGATGCTTGGCGGGCGTGTTTTTTTTATCATTGAATCAAAATGCAGATGTGTTGTCAGTGATCTCAGGTATTCTTCATTTACCATACAAAATAAAGCAACATTATGCTGCTACTTTAAACAAGTATTCTGTGCGGATGTTTTTAATTACTTAAATCTTAATCCGTGACTGATAGTCTACGCAACGCGGCTCATGTTCCACCACCCAATGATAGCAGCAAACCTTGGAGAGGTTTTCCATCTATCCTTGACTACGTATCAAACTACAGATAGTAGTCCTTCCCCGATCGAGCTGACCCATTCGTACTACAACCACAATATACAGCTGCAGCGTGGCTCTACTACGTATGGTAAAGAGGTCTCCGGTTACAAACCCAAGTGACAAATGATCTTAGGGTCACAGCTCATTAGAGCCACCCGGCACCCGACCCTCACCGCCTCGTCTAAAGGTGGACCACGGGTGGACGCCGCGTTGTCACCAGTGAACCTCGCGTGGTCATCGAGTGGACCTCGCGTCGTCAACGAATGGAACTTGCGTGATCAACGAGTTACCTTAAATCATACAATAAATTATACTTTCGAACTTCTTCTATAAGTTTTTTTTGTTCATTTTAAAAACAAACAACAATGCGTCTGACACATTCGATAGTAAGACTCGAAATGAAGGGTTGGTAGAGAGCGCCGCATCGCACTCGCGTGAACCGCGCGTTGCCAGCTCGCGCTTCACGCGAGGCAAACATGCCAACAGCGAGCTATCATCGAGTGGTCCAATCGCTGTCCACGCGTGGCCACCTTGCGAGCGAGGCGATCCGGTGATGGTACGGAGTTGATGTAGTGAGCGCAGGCCCATACAAGTCCATACGAAGAATAAGAACCGCTGCAGGCGAGACAGTGAGGGTCAGGTGCCTGGTGGCTCTAATGAGCTGTGACCTTTACAGTCTACCTGGTGAAAGTAGCGATATGGACACCAGCAACCAACTTGAAAACAAAGAAAACTACAGATGAATTATCAACTCTGAGGATTAATATACAATATCACACAGCCAGTAATTATTTGCTCTCTTTACCCGTCATACTGGAAAATAGCAGTGAAAGTACTGCTATTTGGCGGCACAAGGTAGTGAGTGGCAGCCTGGCTCAGCTAGCACGAACTGCTGGGCAGGAAAGTAATTAATACTTTTAAATCCATAAACAAGTTAATATCTCACCCACTATATCTATATTATATCCCTTAACAAATACTTCTCTGTCTTAGGCCAGAATTGAGATACAATCTCGAAATAAATCTTTACAGTGTCAAAATTTGTAGAATATAATATTATGGTGTTGACTTAACTTTCGAAGTTGTGAAGATTGAATTTAAATACTAGATTGAATCTGAATTACAGCCTTAGTGTTACATTAATTAATTAGCTGAATCTGAATTACAGCCTTAGTGTTACATTAATTATTATTGCCTTAGTGTTACATTAATTAATCTTTGTTTCTTCTAGATAACTTTTTTCATAATGACGTAATTATCTGAGCTATAGTAGTTCAAAAAATTATGAGTGTACTTGACTCATTCAAGTTTAAAAAGCGACTTGTGCATATCAAACCACCTTCACGCAATACAAGTGTGTAAGTACTTTGTTGTGACATTGACTTAAAATGATTTTAGAGAAAGGAATAAAAATAATTTCACGCATTTAATAGTTTTTTTTTAAATTCCCGGTTCGATAAAATCTGTAAAATTCGATTAACATCATGTGTATTCGCGTAAATTTAATAAAGCGTTACTGTTTAAACTGTCTCATCTCCTGATACCCCATTTATCGTATTAAAATAATATTTAAAAGACTTCAAATACAGCCCACGGCTATACTCAAGTACCATTGTAGTTCAAATATAATAATTGAGATCCCACTTTACATCAGACAATATAGTGTGGTGAGCCTAAACTAATTTTAAATCTACTCGAATTAACTATTGTTCTCAAAATAAATATAATAATATTTTAAGTATGATTCTCTAAAGCAGTATGGTTGAGTTATAAGAGAGTTCACTTCCTCATATTATTCCGTGGGATTCGTAAGAAGTGAAAGAGGGAAACTGCAACAGGAAAATCTCATCACGTAATCTATTAAAATCAATAGCAAGGACTGTTAGTTCTACAATCATCATCATCAGAGTATCATCGTCCATTGACATAGAACTCTTCCAAGGAATACCACAAAGCACGGTCCTGTGTCACCTAGCTAGGTGTATATTGTCTGATGTAAAGCGGGATCTCAATTATTATATTTGAACTACAATGGTACTTGAGTATAGCCGTGGGCTGTATATGAAGTCTTTTAAATATTATTTTAATACATGCATCTTCTTCCTGCATATCTTATCATACAAATATTTAAAAAAAGAGCTAACCAAATAACGCTCATAAAGTTTGTAATCATCAAGGTTGCAACAACACGGGCCGCCGATTCGATATTTATAAAACCTACAACCTACATAGAACAATATTTGTAAGGCTTTTATAGACTGAGCGCTGCGTTCAAGTGACGCCGAAACCAATTCCAAACCATACTCAACTTATTGTATTAACACGTAATCATACACACATAAGCATCTTAACTAATTTCCACGCAAACAACAAATCAAAAAAACACAATCAGCCGTTGACTTTTGCGGGCTGTTAAGGGGAAATATAACCTCAAATGGCTTAGCAAGATCCTTCGTTATGCCGAAAGTATTGCAGCATTAATTTTGAAATAAATATATGGTAAAGTTGAGGATTAATGTTAGGACTATGTTAGACGAAAACACGATTCCGTAAAATTTTCTCGATAAAAAAAATCCAAAGTTACCTCCAAATTGAACAATAAACCGCTGTTATTCATAAAATACTTTTAATAAGATCAAACTTTGCATACTAACTGAACTAACTATAAAGCAGTGCTTATGTTATTTACTTTTTTTTAAATACCTATATTTTCACTGTAAAAAGAAATTACCTAAATTATCGGCCTCTTGAAGCTTGATTCCTGCCGCTCCGTTAGTATCGGTTAGGCTTTTGAAGGGGGAAGTTGTGTCGCTTACGATCAGAATACATATTACGCAACAGGACGATGTAAAATTAAAATGGGAAATAACCGTGATAGAAATAAGAAGCGACTGGGTTGGCGTTAAGAAACAGGCATAAATATGATAAACCTAATGAAATACTTACATTATTAGTAATAACAAACATGTCGATACATAGCATACGACGCGCGCGAAAATGAGGGCGAAATTAGAATTTGGGCTGACTTACTATATCCCCTTAAGAAAAGAAGGAAAAGTAACTATGCCCGTGTTCGTGGCTTCACTTGCATTGTATGCAACGTTTCGTCTGTTTTTATTTGTTGCTCCGAGGGGCTGTAAGTAGTTCTTAGTCTAGGCACGGAGTAAGGAGGTTTAGGTGTTGTCTGGTAAGTATGCAGGCGGCACCTCTTCATTTGTCTGCAAATTTATAATTGTCTCCTTTACATGTAATTTCAACCCATTTTTATAATTAACTTATTATTCGCCAAAAAGGTTTATGGCAAATATCTCAATCATACATTAGATACGCAATGTGATCATTGTATTATACAAAATGTGTCATACTGATTTATCAATAGTCTATTTAAGTTCCAAACTACTATTTATTTGTAGTTTAAGAAGATGTATGCATTCTTATTTTACGTGAACTTTTCCCATTCTTCTATTTTATTACGCTACGTTTCGGAGAATTCGTTGTTTTATATTTATTTAACTAGTACTTGTCAAAGATTTTAAGTGCATATCAAACTTTCCCCATAAGAATTTTTTTTCTGAATAGTTACTTGTATTTTAAAAATAAATAGTTATAATGGCTAATATTTATGTGTAATGCCATTACTCTTCACATTGTGCCGTAACTACGAAAGTATTTTGTATAGGATGTCCAAAATTTAAATTATATATATCTACGGAATATAAAATATTCATATGTAAAATTTTAAATTACTATAATAATTTTATATTGTATATTTTATGGTTATAGCATGAATGGGTTGGCTCGATCGGGGAAAAACTACGTGTTCACAGAATGCCATCGTAAAATAGCAGACTAATGCTGTATTTCGCATAGTGTGTGTAGAGAACTAGAGAACCGTAACTTTTACTGGATACGAGGCTTTACATCTTAGACCTCAGGGGTAACAACGTATCTGCATATTGATTTTGCCCTCGCACAAACGCACACGCTCACGAACACTTAAAAAAGTAGAAAGGTTCATTTTCCTACAGATCCATTACAATAACAGCTTATAAAAGTCCACTGCTGAACGAACATAAGTCACTTCCATAAATTGCCTCGTAGGGGCAATTTTGCCATAGTTGCCTCGCTAGGCAGATGGGTTGGCAACCGCAGTATGTTTATTATTTTCAGTTGTTATCAGGAAGATGCTGCTGCCCATCTCTTGTTTTCCTGCCTACGATACTACCTGCAATAGCCAAAGGACTATACGGGGTTGTGGATATTCTCACGCCGCTCCTACACGGTATCGGTAACGGTCTGGGAAAAATACGGTGATTAATTTCCTTATCCAAGCCATACATAACAGAGTAAAACCAACGGTCCCATCTGAACGTTTAGCTACTCAGTGAGGGATTAACCAGTGTGATTTATCTAAAAGAAATCCTTAAAGAGGCCCTTAATTGGTAGAGCACTCATTAAAGTTTACTGCACTGAAATGCAGTAGGTACTTAGTTTTAATGATTCTACGCTCACTGATACAGATTCGTAAGAAGTGATTCCATTTACGTATAAAAAAACATAAAATTTTGTATGGGGCAAATCATTATAATAAATTCGATTTATAACTAAAAAAAACAGAAACAATTTTCATAAAAAAAATTAAGGAGTGAAGCAGTAACATTTGTTGACGATATATCATTTTTTCTTGAGATACGCGTGACCAAAAAAGTTCATTTGCATCATCATCGTCATAATTATTATTACAGCTCTTCACAAGCCGCTTCGAACGTAGGACTTACCAAGCACTCACCCGCATTGACTTACCAGGTCGTCACTCTATCTAGTGTGGGTAGTAGAATGTTTCGCTTAACGGTACGGGGTACCACTTAAGAATGTTTCGGACCCATCACATTTCGGTTCTGCAAACTATATGGCGGGCTCGTTGACACTTTAGCTTACAGCTTACATTAGATATTCCTTTACAAATAGTAGAATTAAATTCTATGGACCTCAAAGTATGAAGAAAGAATTTAATATTTCAAATGGACACACGCACACCTATATATATATATATATATATATATATATATATATATATATATATATATATATATATATATATATACTCGTGTTCCAAGTGTACTGCAAATTACTCAAAATGTCGGGTATATAAAGATATAGATAAATTGTCCAGCGCAATAACATCCGTAAAAAAACTTGTTTGTATCCATAATTTACTTGTTTATTTAACGCGACATACGATTTAAAGGTGACATACGAGCTTTGAGTAGTTGGTTGAATACTCAAAGCATACGAGTAGTCTATGTGTATACATGATAAGAATAAATGCTGAAGCGAGTCCCGGGTACTCTGCACCTAAAATACGACACATTGCAGAATAATGTTACTATTTCACACGGGTATTTTGTAAGAGCGCGGTCCTTCCTTGTCCATGACAACCAATTCGTGCTATAACCATGATCCTACTACTTACACATTTGCTAGGCGAGATTTGATAGGTAAATAAGAGAGTAAAGTAATAGAGAGTGCATCTCTATTTGCGCACACACGTAATCGAAATTTGGTTTGGAGGATAGCATACCTACAGTATACAGCGCCTACGGTACAAACTTATTTGTATTTGTTTATTTTTTGTTGCATTCCTTAAAACAAAAGAATACAGACTTAATGCCTTGAGACATTAATAGAATAAGAATAGAAATAGAAACAATATGCAGAAAAAACTGAAACGTGACCCAAAAAACTTAATCCTAAAAATAACACATAGACGCTATCGAAATCACTGTAATGCTTTGATTAAAAACTTAAAACGGAATTACGAAAGAGATCAACTAATTAAAAATAAAAAAAATCCCAGGTTACTTTGGAAATCTATAAATGACATCACGCATCGTAAAGTAAACAAATCAAATAATATAGGACTTCTTAACTGTAAATCAACGCCTAAAGAATCTGTAAATTACATAAATGCCTATTTTGCAAATATTGGCAAATCTCTAGCTGATAATATTTTAAAGCGTCAAACAAATTGGGGTACACTGTCTGATAATTATAATGATTTAAACCAATTTTCTTTTGTCTTATTAGAAACTGACCCGGATGAGGTTTATGAAATTTTAATGGGATTAAAATCGGACAGTGCCGCGGGCTGGGATGGTATACAAACGAAATTTCTGAAACATGTTGGCAAAGAAATAGCCCCCGTCATTGCTCACTTAGCTAACCTCTGCATAAGACAGGGTATTTTTCCTACTGCGCTCAAACATGCTGTGGTCACTCCGATACATAAGGGTGGAGATAGAGACGAAGCCAGTAACTACAGACCCATATCAGTTCTTCCGATTATTTCAAAAATATTAGAAAAAATTATAAATAGCAGATTAGCTTCCTAAACAAATATCAACTAATATCTAACTCACAATTTGGCTTTAGGCGAGGGATTTCAACAGATGACGCTATAAGTGCGTTAACGTCTCACATTACTGAAAAAGTCGATAGAAATAAAAAGTGCATTACAGTTTTTTTAGATCTTCAGAAGGCTTTCGATACCGTCTCCGTCCCCATCCTTATGCGCAGATTGGAATCAGTGGGTATCAGGGGTACTCCCCTAGCTTTGCTGTGTGATTATTTGAGTGATCGTAAACAGAGTGTTAGGATTGGTGACTGTATTAGCGAGCTAGCAGACACAACATATGGTGTCCCCCAGGGAAGTGTGTTGGGACCAACTCTCTTTTCAATTTATATCAACAACCTTTGTAACTTGGATATTCGTAATGATAAATTATTTTCATATGCTGACGACACCGCTGTAGTTTTCTCTGGTTCAACATGGGACGAAGTACATAGCTTTGCTCAAGAAGGTCTGGCCCAAATAGCTCAATGGTTAGATAAAAATTTATTGACTTTAAACGCCTCTAAGACCAATTATATATGTTTCACAAATTATAACAGTACTCAGCCAAATACAGACTTTCAAATAAAAATTCACTCATGTAACAATTTTTCCAACCAAAATTGCTCATGTGATAGCATTACACACACACACACACACACACACACACACACACACACACACACACACACACACACACACACACACACACACACACACACACACACACACACACACACACACACACACACACACACACACACACACACACACACACACACACACACACACACACACACACACACACACACACACACACACACACACACACACACACACACACACACACACACACACACACACACACACACACACACACACACACACACACACACACACACACACACACACACACACACACACACACACACACACACACACACACACACACACACACACACACACACACACACACACACACACACACACACACACACACACACACACACACACACACACACACACACACACACACACACACACACACACACACACACACACACACACACACACACACACACACACACACACACACACACACACACACACACACACACACACACACACACACACACACACACACACACACACACACACACACACACACACACACACACACACACACACACACACACACACACACACACACACACACACACACACACACACACACACACACACACACACACACACACACACACACACACACACACACACACACACACACACACACACACACACACACACACACACACACACACACACACACACACACACACACACACACACACACACACACACACACACACACACACACACACACACACACACACACACACACACACACACACACACACACACACACACACACACACACACACACACACACACACACACACACACACACACACACACACACACACACACACACACACACACACACACACACACACACACACACACACACACACACACACACACACACACACACACACACACACACACACACACACACACACACACACACACACACACACACACACACACACACACACACACACACACACACACACACACACACACACACACACACACACACACACACACACACACACACACACACACACACACACACACACACACACACACACACACACACACACACACACACACACACACACACACACACACACACACACACACACACACACCACACACACACACACACACACACACACACACACACACACACACACACACACACACACACACACACACACACACACACACACACACACACACACACACACACACACACACACACACACACACACACACACACACACACACACACACACACACACACACACACACACACACACACACACACACACACACACACACACACACACACACACACACACACACACACACACACACACACACACACACACACACACACACACACACACACACACACACACACACACACACACACACACACACACACACACACACACACACACACACACACACACACACACACACACACACACACACACACACACACACACACACACACACACACACACACACACACACACACACACACACACACACACACACACACACACACACACACACACACACACACACACACACACACACACACACACACACACACACACACACACACACACACACACACACACACACACACACACACACACACACACACACACACACACACACACACACACACACACACACACACACACACACACACACACACACACACACACACACACACACACACACACACACACACACACACACACACACACACACACACACACACACACACACACACACACACACACACACACACACACACACACACACACACACACACACACACACACACACACACACACACACACACACACACACACACACACACACACACACACACACACACACACACACACACACACACACACACACACACACACACACACACACACACACACACACACACACACACACACACACACACACACACACACACACACACACACACACACACACACACACACACACACACACACACACACACACACACACACACACACACACACACACACACACACACACACACACACACACACACACACACACACACACACACACACACACACACACACACACACACACACACACACACACACACACACACACACACACACACACACACACACACACACACACACACACACACACACACACACACACACACACACACACACACACACACACACACACACACACACACACACACACACACACACACACACACACACACACACACACACACACACACACACACACACACACACACACACACACACACACACACACACACACACACACACACACACACACACACACACACACACACACACACACACACACACACACACACACACACACACACACACACACACACACACACACACACACACACACACACACACACACACACACACACACACACACACACACACACACACACACACACACACACACACACACACACACACACACACACACACACACACACACACACACACACACACACACACACACACACACACACACACACACACACACACACACACACACACACACACACACACACACACACACACACACACACACACACACACACACACACACACACACACACACACACACACACACACACACACACACACACACACACACACACACACACACACACACACACACACACACACACACACACACACACACACACACACACACACACACACACACACACACACACACACACACACACACACACACACACACACACACACACACACACACACACACACACACACACACACACACACACACACACACACACACACACACACACACACACACACACACACACACACACACACACACACACACACACACACACACACACACACACACACACACACACACACACACACACACACACACACACACACACACACACACACACACACACACACACACACACACACACACACACACACACACACACACACACACACACACACACACACACACACACACACACACACACACACACACACACACACACACACACACACACACACACACACACACACACACACACACACACACACACACACACACACACACACACACACACACACACACACACACACACACACACACACACACACACACACACACACACACACACACACACACACACACACACACACACACACACACACACACACACACACACACACACACACACACACACACACACACACACACACACACACACACACACACACACACACACACACACACACACACACACACACACACACACACACACACACACACACACACACACACACACACACACACACACACACACACACACACACACACACACACACACACACACACACACACACACACACACACACACACACACACACACACACACACACACACACACACACACACACACACACACACACACACACACACACACACACACACACACACACACACACACACACACACACACACACACACACACACACACACACACACACACACACACACACACACACACACACACACACACACACACACACACACACACACACACACACACACACACACACACACACACACACACACACACACACACACACACACACACACACACACACACACACACACACACACACACACACACACACACACACACACACACACACACACACACACACACACACACACACACACACACACACACACACACACACACACACACACACACACACACACACACACACACACACACACACACACACACACACACACACACACACACACACACACACACACACACACACACACACACACACACACACACACACACACACACACACACACACACACACACACACACACACACACACACACACACACACACACACACACACACACACACACACACACACACACACACACACACACACACACACACACACACACACACACACACACACACACACACACACACACACACACACACACACACACACACACACACACACACACACACACACACACACACACACACACACACACACACACACACACACACACACACACACACACACACACACACACACACACACACACACACACACACACACACACACACACACACACACACACACACACACACACACACACACACACACACACACACACACACACACACACACACACACACACACACACACACACACACACACACACACACACACACACACACACACACACACACACACACACACACACACACACACACACACACACACACACACACACACACACACACACACACACACACACACACACACACACACACACACACACACACACACACACACACACACACACACACACACACACACACACACACACACACA